>CM052166.1:3366670-3379275 GCA_028455555.1 Augochlorella aurata | reverse complement strand
TGCTTCAGCAATTAAGAAAAAACGACAGAAAAATACGGGCCACCGTGAAATAGCCTTATACGGAGACCTCAACTTTCCGTGCCAATTTCCTCGGTGAAGTTTCCCGCGACCCGTAGCCGCCGGTGGCTGCTGAAATTTTTCCCACGAAGATCCACCATATTGCGCCGTCGGAGAACGCTTTAATACGGAATTGAAGCAGCCGAAAACAAGGTTGACCCACATCCGCGTGTATCAACGCGCATATTGCGGACCAGAAACGGGACGACTGCGGGCCGATCCGCGCGCGTCAACCCCATTACACATGCCGTTGACATCCGCTTGGCACGCAAACTTCCGTTAAAACGTTAAGCCTGCTGCCAAGTTCCCGCTAAGTAGCCGCGCCATTCAGGAAAGTTAGCCGGCTAGTGGATCGGCTCCGAGGACTACGATAGACCCCCAAGTTCCGTGATCAATCGCGGTTACGTTCGTCCACGGTGTTTCGACAGCGATTCTTTCCATGGCCGCCATTCAGGAATCCCGTCGATTAGCCACGACCCGTTATGTTTATCTAATGCACACGCGGCACGGACGACACAGAAAGTGAAATTAGGGCAAGACGCGACGCGCTCTATAGTTCAGCCGCTTATGGTCTACGGAATTTCGCGAAGCTTTTGGAACTCTAATTCTGTCTTCGAGTTCCATACAGCGGTGCGTCGAATTTTTTGCGGAACTACTGCAAACACTACTACATCATTTCTACGGTGCCGGTAATTAGTGCAAACTTTTTATAATAGACTATAATAGGAGGACGTATCCAGTGATCTATGGTATCAGGACCATGGCCATGTGTATCAAAATGTAGTTAGTTGATCGATTAGCTTGAACACGTTGGAAATGTCAAAAATTGTTAATAGCAGAAAATAATTCAGTGAGAAACATTATTAGATGGGACAGGGTCGCATAAGTTCGAGATGCAATTAGTATATTTATGTAAATTAATATGAAATGCAGAAAGAGAAACTCTTGCAGTCATATCATAAATAACAGTGTGGCAGCTATCTTTATCGCTCGCCAGCAGATGGATGCCGTCCTCGCAACTATAGTCTTCACGCAAGAAGAAGACACTTTTGTGTTTACATTCCCCCTCTTACTAGCTGCCCATTGCCGCAGTCACATGGCAGGTCTCGTAACATAACAGCTTCGAATAACTTATAAAATATTTGTTGTACGAAAAAACGTTTTATATGAAGGTCACCTTCAATTTTTTAAATGGGATAGTTAATATTTCTTTCTGGAAGTGTTGAATTCTACATAAAAATATTACACAAAATGGGGTCTAAGATACATAGTTATTGAGATATTAGCGGAATTAAATTACGTGTATCAGGAAAAACTATTAATCAACGTGGCTGTTAAGTACTGAATCTACGATTCAGAATAAATAATTAGTGGCACTTTAATTATTGTTGCCAAATGACTTGGCCATTTTCTGTCCAATTCTCCGTCAAACGATGAAAAATTATTAGCTGAAAAATGCTAATTGCAGAGTGTTCTGCAACTGGATAACGACAGAGTAATTATATAGAGAATATGAATCATTAATATGCACTTAATTATCCCACTTTATTATGCATAAATTAAAGATCAAAGACTCGGAAGCATGCATATTTGTGTATGAGTAAGAAAGCACGAGGAGTAGCATTTGCTCTCTATTTAGAGTTCCATCGAGATTTAAAGCAGCAAGGCCACTTATGGAACGACTCAAGTGCAAGTTTGCATCTGCAGGAAAAAGAGATAAAAGTGAAACCACCGGCGAAGGTGGACGAGAAGGATAAATTGCGGTGTCCCTATTTAATCAGTTCGTTCGGCCAAGGCACTCGGAAACTCGCTCTTGCTACTTGGAGACTCTTCTAGCTGAATGAAATTTTTCTCTTGAGTATGTCTTGACTAAATGGATCATCTGAACGCGTCACTGGAACTCGTTCACTCAGTGAACACACCCTTCAAGTCCTTTCCAACGGTTAGCGTACTCATTTGTTGCACATCCTTCTCTTTTCACATTTTATCTATCGGCAATTTTATAATATATTTTTTAAAGCCGAAGACTAGCAATTATAAATCTGAAAAAAAGAAACAGTTCAAAAACTACGATAATCTATTCCATAGTCTATCAAATTATTTGGATTACTATTTATTATATTTATTATTATGTTACATTTATTATTTACTCAGATGTATAGTACGAAATTCTTTTTTCCTTATCAATTACAAATCCGAAAGAACATTTTTGCGACTTCTTTGACAGAAGATTTTTTGATCGAAACCCAAAAAGCAAGAAGTTTGCAAAAATGTATTCATCCAAATGTTACATTTATAAAATATTAATTTCATTTAACAAAAGAACAATTTGTTTTGCTCTTCGAATAATGCGATATCTCATATTCCGTGACCTAATAAAAGAAAATTATCGAGCTTCTCGTAAACACAGTTCAGTCACTGAAAAGCCTATTAGTAAACAAGGTGCTCAAATTGAAAAATTAAGTTGTGTAGCATAAAATAATTTGTCAACATCCTCGCATTTTACGAATCCTGGTAAAAATAGGGAAATGTAATAATACATTAGCTTAAAAATTAACTTTCAAATGTGAGGAAATAATTCCAGTTAAAATGTAAGTTAACGTGTTAATCAATTTTGACGGTTACTATACATAACTTATAAAAATTCCACTGTGTACTTCGTGCAACCATAACCCAAGTATCAAAACAATAGCAAGTTTAGTAGACTTTACAGAATTCTCTATTATTTTCTTTTCAAAACCTTTTTATTCGGTTCTACACTAAATAGAATAAAATCATGATTACAACAGAATCAGGAAATTGTCTTTTCTAAATTGAACAACCTCTTCCGTTACTACTTAACGGAAGTATTGTAAACGTGGTCGCTTCAGCTTGAATTTAAATTTAAATTGAGTTAATTTTCCCGCGATGCCACGAAAGAACACGCGAGCTAGAAGGGCCGCGGCTGTACGAGAATTAACATACTTAATTTGGAGACAAGATGGTTAGACATTAATGTTAATTTGATCGTGTCGGTTGCCATGTTGCCGCTAAGAAACCGGTGCAAGAAAAGTTTGCCGCGGAAGCGGATAAGCGAGAACGGGCAGAAACTTTCCTAATAAATTGTTATTATACAATAGTTCTGTGTTCCAGACAATATGTTAGGAAGTTTCTCTGTCACGAACAAGTAGCGGAAGAACTGTGGAAACCATTTGCAGAGCACGATATCAGATGTGTGTCCATTACCACTTCAGCAGATAGTATTTCATGTATAGTCCTCACGTGACAAGTAGGCAACTTTATGTTGCATTCCCCCTCCTACTAGCTGTCCCACTGCCGCACCTATCGATCGCTATTGGCTTGTGATCTTCGTCGCGACAGCTAGTAAGAGGGGGAATGTAAATACGAAGGTGCCTTCTTGTCACGTGAGGAGTATAGTTAAGAAATTTCTTATGGAATCAAGTCTTGAAATAAAAAAATTATTCGCAGAATTCCGAAAAAACTGTACAATGACAACTTCATTTTAAAAATGGTAGCAATTCATTCTGCGATCAATCGTTCTGCGATCAATCGATCCTAATAGAATGCTTTAGCGCGTGCCAAATAATTCCCGATGCAAATATTTTACAATATTTTAAGCCGTTTACTGTAAAGCCTGTATATTTATAGGATAATGTTATACCATGTATGTAGAAGCTCGTGTGATACGATAATATTAATTAGCATTTATCAGTAACTCATTTCCACTGATTAATATTACACGGGGCCCGAATTCGTTTTGTAAATTTCAGCTTACTTACCCAAATTTTATTGTGTTTACATTTCATTTGGTTTATTGCGCGTTAAATCAAACGTAAAATGGCTGTAGATCTTCGGTAAAATGTTACGGGCTTCATCGAACGGTCGCGCTCTGAATTAACCTATTAGGGTCGTAGATTTTATACGCGCCACATTTCCTCAGGACTGCGTTTCTCTTTGCTAATTAAAATTGATACTCTTCAAGGCCAGATCGAATAAATGAGACAATTAAAGTGATCAAGAATGTACCGTTTAGAGCGTTCTTGTTTTATGTTAATTCTTTCTTCTGCGTAAACCTACAATGTTTGAATTAGGATTCTGGTACCAAATACTAGATAACAAATACTTTACAGATGCGACGACTTAATTGAAGCACTTGAAAGAACTGCAAAGAAATATTGTGGAAATAAGACAATAAATACTAAAATATTCTTCCATTCTAATTCTTTATTCTACGTAAGTCTAGAATGTTTAATTTAGGTATGAGTATAACAACTACTTCAGAAGTATTATAATTCAAATTCAATGATAAATCTGTAAAGTTATGATTTTGACATTCGTGTTCAGTATCGATGTGAGCATGATGCGTAACGTTTACGTTACTAGTACATAATTGATAATTTACATTTATTTTAAACCCTGGAAACAAATGCAATGAAATATCGTCGTATTGAAACAAGAGAAATCGGAATTTTATTTTATTATAATTCTATACTCTGCGTAAGTCCAGAATTTTTTACTAGGACTCTGCGTAAAGTTGCAAATATTATAATTATTAGATCACAGATTTCACGCATCAATGGTAAAAATGAGTAGATCGAGTGCAAAATTGTGAAAAAATTTAAACAATTTGAAAATATTATTGCGTTACCGTCAACTTATCAAAATCATTAAGAAGAAAAAGAAATGTCTGTGCAGGTCCTGCATCCAGCACTCGCTAATAATTATATATTTAATTGATAAATCGAGGAAAGCCACGGAAATGAACCGAAGGATAAATCTATTACCTCAAAAGCAGATTTATCCGAAGGAGTAGCTGAAGGTAATTTAAAAAATGCGCGTAATTTATTTCATGGCGAGCAAACATTTTGTTTGTCAAAACCAGTGAGAAATGAACGTACATAGTCGAGCTATTAGGAAAAGGTACTTCGGCGCTTCTATACTCGGAGGTGAACGACAAATCTGCTTCCAGTTTATATCAGAAGGAGAATAAGCGAATGGAACTTAGCCTGCAGCCGGAGATTAAGATAAATGTAAGCCCATCTCGAGAAGTCAGCATCGCTCTAAATGCCAAAGGGAACTTTAAAACAGCTCTCAAACTTGTTGCACTTGTGTTGCCCCGGCCACTGTGCTTTCTCTGCTTTATCCCGGTTTTATTGATTCCAGCATAGTGAACAAAATTCTTGTTCGTTAAGCTCCTTACGTACGATTTCCTTATGCAATTAGCAGTTTCGCTTTCGACCTTCTTATGTAGATCAAATGACATCGTTATGCTGATTTCATAGCTCTCATACGAGCACGAATATACGGTTGTTGAAAGTTTCAGCAATTAGCGTGAGATTTACATCTTGAAAACCTTGAGGAAGTTACGAATCTTTGGTACACCGAATGGATATTACATTATCGCAAGCGTTAAGTGTTTGAAGAATTCTGTAATTCCAAGAATGTTTAAATTGTGCGTACAAGTGGAACGTATTTTGTTGAACTCGGTTCTCCTTCATTGAGAAGCTCTTCGTGTCAAACTTGGTTCAATTCGAATTTCAATCAATTCGAAAAATTGATTAAAATCTCTACTCATTTTACTTGAAACGATAACAATGAACAGCGTGTTACTAATTTTTAATAATAGCTTATTATGTATGTTAGATGAAGCAGTAATTAATATAAATAGGCAGAGAACTAAATAAAAAATTATTTAGCAAATAATATTTAGCAAATTATTTAGCAAATATTTAGCACCTCTATGGCAAAAATTATTTGACCAAACACAAAACTGTAAAAACATTTAAGGAATTTAAGAATGCAGTCGAGCTATTTTCAACTTAATAAAATAATTAAGAAACGAAATAAATATATATGTAGGACCTGCGCCTCGTAATTAGCAAATCACAAAGCAAATTACAAATGCAAACATCCGCAGTCCGGTAATAGTACAATAATAATTGTTCATTACTATTGTAAACGGAAACGTGCTATACGTATTTAATTTCAATGAATAATAGTCGCACATAAAGAAATCAAATCTAACAATTACTTTGGCGATATCACTATTACCGATATTACTACCTAGGTAGTCAATACAATAAATATTTTAAATGCCGTTTATACGTTTAGGCGACATGTTGATTATTCAAATATTAAAGGGTTGTGCGACGCTGGTCGACATATTGACATTATTCAGTTCGACGTGTTCGCAAACCGTGGACTATCCTATTTACAAGGAGAACTCCTGTCCAGCTACAAATTCGCAAGGGCGAACAAGATTCGATCTAGTAGACGGTGCCGGACCCTCCGGTATAACTACAGAAACTGCAATTAGAAATGCAAACTAGTACAATACAGACATTCGGAAATTTGTTTAATCGATTACCTCTGGGGATACAAAATTTGTCGAGCTCGCGAGTATGGCTCTTAGTATGTTTGAAAACTTGCCACTGCACACGCTGCGTTGTGGTTTCATACGTGAACTGGCAAAAACAAGAATTTAAATTGCATGTATGCTGTTAGCCTACTACAAGTTTTACGAGGTTTCCTTTAAACTTGTAGAAGATAAAATATTAACGCAATTTTAAGCATTAGTATTAACATTTACGTATGATTGTCATATATTTTGTCTTTCAGTAGTACCTTTGTCATTTTCTTTGCGTTATTTTCTGAAACAGAAAGGACTAAAAAATCTCTTATAGTCGTTTAAACATCATGTACAGTGATTCCCAAAAGTAATCAGACACTAGTATAACATTGACTTCTACGCCATATATTTAAATATATACACTGAAAGGAAAAAATCCTTTACGGTATATTAGAGCAAAGTATATAAATGTCAAAATACAACAAACTTTCGATTTAGTATAAAACTTTACCTACATAATTGTAAAAATATAAAAAAGTATCGAATTTTCACGCCACGTAAGTATTCGGACCACTCATAAAGTTAAGTTCAAAAGTTATAAAAATAAATGTTTTTTAATTCTTCATAACTAGTTTTATACCTCTCTTATTTAACTATACATTTGAAGAAGTTTGAAATTTTAAAAATTATTATTTATTTACGATCGATGTCGTTCTATATCTTTATTTTACGCGATTTTATGATTTGTTTATAGAATGTATTTTTCTTGTTGCAACTTATATGACCAAATTCACTTTATGGAAATGAACAGTCATGTGTAAGTCACTTGTAAATGTAATTTGTTAATTTTTCTCATATTAATCAATCTGTCTTTTAAAACGTTTTCGAAAACTTTCGTTAGCCGTGTTTTAGAAGGTAATTTCCCTAAACTGTGTAATTTAGCTACGACAAACGATATTTAGGAAGGTATATATACGAATACGGTACAATAGAATTATCATTACAATAATATGACGAACAGAGGACACATTTCTGCAGGCAAATTTAATTGTCGTAATAACAAACAAATGTAAAGGTTGTACTTTATTGCAACGTTTCCTTTTACGAATATTATTCTGTCGGACGAATGGTGCACGACGTATCGACGTAAGTTCAATGAACTTCGATTACACGCGTCATTTATTTTACGTTTTCGAAAATCATGGTTTTCTATTTCGAGCGAAACTGTTTCGAAATTCGCAAGAGTTTTAACTTTGCCCGTATTCGTCGTACAAATTTATGTTTCCTCGTTCCTTGGCGAAGTGTTCTTTTAAATTGCGACGTCTGCTATGGAAATAAGACGCCATCGTTCCCTACATCCCGGCGTAAAATTTTATTTTTCTTAAACTGCACGCTCAACGTTTCCTGCCCGAGTTATAACACTTATGCCCTTCGTCCGGAATTATGGTCCTCATCCGACGCGAAAGAAGAACGGGACGCGTCTCGCTTCTCTGGTATAAACCTTTATTCTGTTCTGTAAATTGCAAGTGTTTATAGCGTTTCGTCCATCATTTGTCCGAAAAAATGTAGCACAATTTTTCTCGCCTGTCGCGATCGAAAAATAAACAACGTCCACGGACGTGAATACAAAATCGTGTTTGCGCCGTACCGATTGTTTGCTTTTCCCATTGGCCGCGCTCCTTTTCGTGAAATAGTTACGACGCGTTATTGTTGAACCGTTCGGTTCGATGGATTTCATTTCTCACGGAGGAATAATATCTGTCGTCATGATAACGACACCGTGTTACTGGAACTCCAATATTAAAATGCAGTTTGATCGCCAACCTGAAATACCAAATTTATCACCGCTTAAAATCCGTGACGTTTCTAGAGCTTTATCGTTTATTTTCGCGTCTCTCGTACTACTTACCATACCTTGATAATCGTACAGTAGGACCGCAGAAAACACAGATACGTAAATGAATACGAGGATCCATTTTCATATTGAATACGTTTCGCTCAATTAAAATTTTTACACTTTCGAGAGATATAATGTTCTGCTCACATCATCCTACACTGCAAAATTCACCGCTGGGAAAGACAACACTACAATATCAGACCTCCTCTAGAAAACACACTGAAGAACAAAGAAACAACCGAGAAGTTACTGCATTTCCCGAAACAGTCCCACCTGTATCACAAACTTTAACCCTATCTACAGTCGCTAATAACCCACTTGATGGTTGATGAGACTTTAAACGCAGAATAAAAATGTTCTGCTCTATTGTCATTTTCATATTATTTAACGCTGCAAGTGTACAGCTGTAAAATAGCTTGCTCGTAATTTCTCGTAGAAATAATAAACATAAATCTTCCTTATCATTCGAATAATAATGAAATACACTTGCCAGAATGGGCCACTTTCGAGTATCGTTCAATATTTGTTACGAGTGTTATAAATAGCTTCGATTGTTTTATTTATGTTGAACCGTTATTGCTTTTCGATACGTTTCGTAATTTTACAATGCAATAATATGACTTTATGGTTCGAATTGTTATCAGGAAACATTCATACGGCGCGAACAAAATACCTTTGAACGTTTTATTCGTATTTTTAATATCGAAATGTGTGAACTTGTTTTTGCTTCGAAGAATAATTATTCTGGTGAACAGAAAATATTTCTTATGATCGTATTTTTCGCGATTCTAAGGTCATCGGTGTCTTCAAAGTCACGTTTCGTCTCTTATCATCGGGAGCAGGTGAAACGATCAAGGCGATCCAATTATTTTGTTTGCACAGCGCATTCTTGTGTTTTGATCGAAGCATGCCAGGCGCCAATTACTTTTTTAATCCCCGTAAGTGCTTTATGTTTCGATTGGACATGTGCAAAGTAAATGAGTCATCAGATACCAGAGATTTTTTACCTCTCCAGTACATTTTGACCGAACATGTGCTTAGTAAATAACGAGAAATTTCCGTCGATAGCTGCTAAAAGCATTAAGCAGTCAATCAATAACCTACGTCGGAGATGTTCACTGATTCACTCGCCGAACTTGTACTCGGTCCTCGAAGTTTATGAAATATTCTATCAGATTTTCTTTGGGAACGGTCCAAAAATATGGTCGCATTGGGAAAGTACTCCAAATTGAAGAGATCTTTCCGGTGACTGATTCAGACACAGTTTTAAATAATAAACCCTCCTCTTCTTTACATACCCGCCGAATTCTTCGACCGCTCATTATCTAAACTATAGATATTTATGCATAATAAAAATGACAGGACATAGTAGCAAAGTGTAATTTTGTTTCTGTCTTAACTGATTCGAATCAGACAAAATTAGTAGATGTACACTCGCATTTTCTTTTAATCTTTCCACTATTGGAAACTTTCCCCGTCCACTTTGCCATAAATGCATAAAATCTGCAGTCTAGTTGTTATTGACAACGTGATGAATATTTACCTATTCGTGAGTTCCATTTCCTTCGAAATAAAAAAACTGCGAACATTATTGATACAAAAGCATTTTGCCGATCAGATATTGAATTTGGTCTTATCTATGCCCAAGTCTAAATGGTAAAACACGAAACTAGAAATTTACTACTTCTGTCTTCATGTTCGATTAATTGCATTTTACGCTTCAACCGAGCAATCGTTATCCAGGCACGCAAATAATATAGATCCGTAATATTATGTCACGAAATATGTGCCGAAGGAGATCGGTCTGGAAAACAGCAGTAATTATCCAATTTTCCAAATTTCGAGTAGTTTCGTTGGCCAAGCAGCAATTAATTCGGCACGTAAATTACAGTGAAATAAATGCATCAATTTTCGTGCACGATTAAACACCTGTCCAATGGAGTAAACATCGGTGGCCACGTAATATTTAGTTGAATTAATTATGTAAAACCGTGCGCGCGCTCGAAATATTTCGAAACTATATTCGCCATTTATACGGAACCTCTAATTACTCGATGTTCATCTCGCGAAAACAGTTTAATGCGAACTGATTTCTCTATCGAGAAGGATGGGTTCGTACTTTCAAAATCCCAATTCAAGGTTATTACCTATGACAGATTTATTTTCAAACGTCAAGCGGGAATAAATTAATGGTGGGCAGTCTACTGGCACAAAAATACCACTCTTTTCTCACATGAAGAACATAAATCATCCAGGGACCTCAATATGGAGATGTCACCTATTCTACTAAGTGAGCCACGTGCTTTATGATTCCGAGATAAACGTCAATTTTTAATTTGTCAATTTTTAATGGCTGTCGTCAATGACGTTTCCGATGGTTAAAGTTAGCGCACGTGTGCTCCTTCGGTTTAACTTCTCCGTAGTATTGACAACCGCTCGTATTTGTTACATACTACTCGAGGCGAACATTGTTATAGTTGAATTGAACTGCTCAAAGATTGAAATGTTCAGCTTAATTTGATCCTAGAGCACTATTCGAGTCGTTGGTACGTACGTTGTAAATTAAGGCAAAGACAATATTTTGACACTATGTTATAATTAGACAGTGGATTTTCATGCAAAAGAAAAATTGTCTAAGTTAATTGTAAGAAATTTTAAGCAATATAACTGCAATGTGTTGATAATAATATCTTTTGTCATAAATACATGAAATCCGCCGTCTACTTGTAACAAATGAAGGCTTAGTACAAACAGTTCTAAAGTATCCATTTATGTATTTCTTTATTTAAATTGGTTCGTAAATTAAATTATTTTACGATGTACATTATATAAATCAAATATTGATTTCATGCCATAGCTGTGAATTATCGAAGCAAAATATTTTATTTACTGACATTTTATATCCTGTTCGAAATACCATTTTACTTATATTGTGTTATCCTGATCTGTACGCAGAACCCAATTTTACATTTATAGAATATTTTACAACTCAGTCTGAGAATTGTATTTTCTTACAAAAGTAATCGCATTGTTATAACGACATGATTATTATATTTATTATCGTTTACACATTTGCACAATTTTCACGCGAAACACGTGCAATGTTGATTGTATGCGGTGACAAATACATTGTATACGTATGGGTCCAATCGGACCCATCTTCGTGTCTGACTGTTGAACGGGTTCCAGCTGCATATCCGCGGCGGCCGTGACAGCATGACAATTCGTGATAGGACGGTGATGCGATACGAATCGACCCTTAAACAGAGCTCCGCCGACGGCGACACAGTTAACTTCGCAACTATGAGCGAAGCATTAGGCGATACTGTTCTCTCCGAAGATTCCTACGGAGCAACCGGAAATTATTACGGCCGGGACAACAGAACTCGATGTTACACAGTCTGGAATAATGTCTACACGCGTGATCGAGGGTCTTTGATATCCAACTCCATTCTTATTTAAATACCGGGTGTCCCGGATTTGCATTAAAGATAGTTTAATAGGGTTTCGTGGCACCTGTTCCATGCGCATGCCGATGTACCATGCTTTGTAACAGTTGAACACCCGTGTCTCCATTCACGCGGCATTTTTTTAAGCGAGTATATTTTTTAAGGAAATTATAACGCCATTTACCCGGTAGATTGTTTACGCGATATCAATTTACGCAGCCAGTAAATTGTTAAAGCTCTTAAATTAGTAAACAAATTGGAAAGTGCCATTATAGACATTGACACAACATTTAACAAGCCTTCACATTTCAACAAAATTCAATGAAATGCTGCAACAAATATCAATAAAATGAAAGCTTACTGAAAGAAAATATTGAGAAAAAGTCGTCTGAAAAAATTTACATTAACAATGAAAACGAAGTCGAACTTCTAAATATTTTAAGCGATGAAGATGATGAGTTTGTATTTACTTCTGTTTTCTGAAATGACCTAATTATTTTTTGTCATGAGCTATGTGAGATATACAGAGCGTCTCAAAAATGTCTAACAATCCAGAAATGGGAGATACCCGGGGTAATTTCAAGCAACTTTTTCCTTTACAAACATGTTTTCTGAGGCATCGTTCAGGAGTTATTAACAAAAAACATTGACCAATGAGAGGCGAGTACCTTCGACCTGAGGCGTCTGAGCCAATGAACGCAACTGAACTTTACTAATTCTTATGCTATTGTAGAATGACCGAAAATGGAAATTAACAAGATGCTACTATTTTGGAGTGCTTTAGAAGATTTATAATTAAAATCCGACGATTAACTTTTAATTCTGCTGTATTCCAGACATTATAGTCTACATT
>CM052166.1:3184484-3195420 GCA_028455555.1 Augochlorella aurata | reverse complement strand
TGTTGTAAATATGTGAACAGTCTTTAATTGAATACAATTTTCTTTGAATAAATGATAAAAATTCTAATGTTAAACAACCAATATGTTAAATACCTAAAGTGTTGAATAAGTAAAATGTTAAATAAGTAAAATGTTAAACAACTAAAATGTTATACCACTAAATTGTTAAATGATTAAAATGTTAAACAACTAAAACTTTAAACAATTAAGATGGCACAAATGAATTTCGTACTTAATTCAATCTCTTAGATTAGACAATTAGTAGCTAAACTTATTAGATTTTACGATCTCGATATCACAAAGTATTTACGGAATACAATAATGAAACGAAAGCCACTATAAAGGTTAATAAAATTTATATTTTATTTTTAAGGAGGTTAAGTGGTGTAGTAAATCTTCCTCTAATTCTGGGCTTTACGAAGTGGTCTGTAAAAGTAGCAATTAACTCGAACGTCTGTGGTCTACGAACCTGAAACAATTCTATCATAATGAACCCGTACAATATAGGCTGTATCAAGGCTCTATCAAGTTAACTAACTTTTAACGCTTTTAATTTTTAGGAATTAAGTACACAAACTTCACTTTAAGGATTGTTTCAACTGAATGTGGTCTGCAACTTTAATCGCACACGGAATTGCGAACATTGCATCTAAATTCTACATTTTTAATATCCAGTTTAAGTCATTATCGCCAAATAAGTATAAAATATGCAAAACAAATTATGCAAAATAAATATAAAATAAGTATAAAATATAAAATATAAGTATAAAATATGCAAATAAAATATGCAAAACCTATCGAGCGTTAAAAGCGATGAATGTATGTTGCTCTATAGGAATGACAAGACTGAATTTATTTAAACTTCCGCCGTATTTACAATAATGGTTATGTAAAATATTGACAAACTAATTGAATCGTTTCTTAACACATTGCGGACGGATCACAAAAATTCTCGTCCTTTGTATTCTAAAGCTTGTGGAAAATCAGGAGAATTCTTGAATTTTCATTATTGTCGATTAGCAGTGTAAAATATTGACCACTGACCATTGACCACTGAGTAAAGCTAGCAATGCGTCAAAAAAGAATCTTTTTAATTATACTGTGGATCTTTATGCAAAATAAAAATTGTCTTCATTAATTGCAAGATGCAGAAGTCGCATACACTTTCATTTCTTTCTGAATAATTTTAATAAATTGACAGTAGTACGCTAATATTTTCAAATTGTTCATACGCTTTTGCTATTTTGCTATTTTGCTATTTTCCTATTTTGATTGGTTTTCTCATCCCGGTATTTCCGCCAAATTGCAGATATCCGAAAAACTCTGTGGACTGCAATAAAATTCTATTAGCGGGCCTAGCGGGAAGAAATTCATTTCGACCGGGATTAATTCTGGTTCGAATGGGTGAACAGTCGTCGGCGGCGCGTGCTTTAAAAATTACCGAGTCGACTAATCTCTTAAGACCGGCATTAAATTTCGCTGGAAACACGCGATCGCAATTTAAGCCGTGGTCAACGCGGAGGTATACAAGCGGCAGCGGGTGTCCTTGCGGCGTTTAATCGGCGGGAAAACCGCGATCGGACTTTTTCGCCACTGCCGGAAGATAAAAACGACGTTTTCGCCGTCGGGATATCCGCGGCCGGGCGGCTATTTTCTGGATGAAAAAATTTCGCGGCAGAGGACACGGACCCGATTTTGCGACACGCGCTTTTCCAACGGCGAGATGACAGTGGCGACGCTGTCGGAGGAAAAAACTTTTCCGTTGCTCCAGGAACCGTAAAAATGCGGCGTAAAGCGCGTTACTGTGAGCCATTTAGAAAGATCGATCGATCCCGCAAACACTTTCCGAATGATCGATGTGCCGTTACGTCTCGTGCCCACGCGGCGTCTTTTTCCGAAATAGATCGGGACGATTCGTTTGTGCCCGCGTATAAATCACCGATTTTCCTTTGCGGTTCCCTGCACACCGAGGTAGCCGATTCCACGACAAACGATGTCAAGGGACTCTATCCTACTGGTCGGTGAGTTTTAAAGAAACGATAAATCGAGCTCGCCGCTGATAACCGACGATGAGAAACAAATTTTACCGAGTGATTTTACCCTACGCGGCGAGGCACAGTGGTCCCGATCGTTGAATTTGCTGTTTACGCCTATTTTAATATGATTTTAAGACATAAAGACCGTATTATACAGGTCGTTGAACTCGTCTTGGTGTCAGCTATAACATTGTTGAATAAAAAAAAGTGTAGTAATGAATAAATAATCAATGTGACTACAGCCTTTTATAAAAAAAATCTTTTTTAAGTTTTTGTATTGGGATTTGTAGAAGTCACTCATTTATAGATTACTTTTTGTGGAAAACATTTTTTCGTCACACCATTGGATGTGCCTGCAAAATCGTGTGAAAGAGCAACGAAGTAATAGTTAACCACAAAATAATTAATATAATTGATAGTTACTCTGGCAGTGTCAGACTTACCAAATATGAGATGGAAAATTAACTGAATATAACTTAACTAAATGTAGGATAAATAAGAAAATAATAACACACAATATACTGAAGGAAATAATACACTACATGAATATTATATTATATACTATATATAAGGATTGACAAAACGATCTAGTCCTGTATCCCTAAATGCAAAATCAAAATCAGCGGTATTTAAAAAATTAAAGTAAAAACTGACTGTTACAATAATCAATACGGTTCAGATTGTTAAGAACATGATAGACAGTCGATCGAGCGGGATTGTAAGTCAAACCACCGGGCAGTTCGTTAATTGAAATTCCAGAACGATGTAAACCGCGTTAATTCGGATTATATATGATACCTAACAAAATTATGTTCACTTATGCTCGTGATACAAACGTTGGGTGGGTATTACGCGAAACAAAACGCTCGATATTGTTTCGTTCGTGGCGAGAGTAGTGAAACAGGGAGAGCGAAATAGAGAAAAATAGATAGATACATAGTGGGGGAGAGAGAGAAAGAGAGAGAGAGAGAGTTTGCAGCTTGTTTTTTAACAACGAGCACGATCCTCGAGCGTGCATCAGAAAATCAGTGTTAATTTGCGCTTGTTCGCGATTTATTTTGTGTGGGAGAACGGTTTATCGGCGGAAAAAATATTTGCAGATACGTGCAGAGAAGCTTACATTCTGATGTAAACGTCAACGACAGAGCGTGCACGCGCGCGAAACGCATAATCCAGATTTGTTGCGAAATAAATCGCGGAACATGCCGGCTGGAATTTATTTCGCCGTGAACTCGAATCAGCCAGTGAAATTCGTTATCGCCTAAATATTGTGTGTTTCCTCTCGATTAGTTCTTCGGGAAAAAAATAACAAGGGTAAAACCGTCCATTCAAGGTCTCGCAATCATTGTATCTATTGTTCCCAAATGAATTGAAAGCATCTATTGACTAAGGTCGACAATGTTCGACAATGAAAACAAAAAAAAATGAATCGACCACAATAGCACGTTTAATGATCTCCGAGCTTTCGACGTTTGAAAAAGTTTGTTGAATTTTTTTCCAATGAAATCGATCGATTAATTGTTCAATTTCAAAACAGATGATAAAAACACCGAAGTGTTCTCCAACTTTACCGAAACAAATCGGCTTACCGTTTTGCCTTAATTAAATGGCAATGCAGTTGGAATTATATGCGTTTCTCGCTGATTGCAGTAAACCGTTAAAACAACGTAAACTCTGCGAATCGTTGGGAATAAATTCTAGTTTGCCAGGCAATCTGATTTCTCATTAAATAATTAATCTTATTAAGTAAATTCATCTGTTCAACCTGCTAGAAAATAAATTTCAGATTTCCGTAATCGTTCGATTTCAATTGAACTGGAATTAAAAGCGAGAACACTGAGCTCTTCTTTCAAAGAATTTTCTAAAGTAGAAAATGCTACTATAAATTATCGCAAGCTTTTTCTAAACATCGATGCCACTTGTGTTTGTTCTTCGCTTCAATATTCGCTGCCTGTATATTCCGAGCGTGTCGTACACGTGCCGAGCAAAAGAACGTAATAAACGTGAATCTGCAAACTGAATGAACTTTTTCTTTTTGACGAAGCGGAAGCTCTATACATATTTCTTCACAATAGATGTTCGAAGCTTCCTTGCACATGTACCAGTGGATACGCTGTATTATTGATTGCCGCACGTGTTCGAGTATTTCTGGCCGACTTTTGTTTATAGTGTCGGCCCTTCCGATACGTTTTTGTAAGTTCCATAGGATTTATGATAAATCCGTGTGTACTAACAATTCGATGAAAAGGGATCTTAAAGGCATGACAGATTTCATTGCTTAACAGTAGGCTGACTTCTTCGAGATTACTTTTTCTAAGAGCAAAAGTTTGGTATCCTTATAATTATCGTAACATGAAAATGAATTTATGTTACAATAAAGAGACATGCGAATATATTATGTGGTATTAACGTGGTATTTATTTATTTTTCTGTTCAACGTGAACAGTACATGTCTTTGGACAATCCAGTAATCAAACTACGGAACTTTATGCAACATGAATATTGTCTGCATATTGTCTGCACTTATGAATATATCTCTTCTTTCAATGGTTTTGATAAATTGGAAATAATGTTTCCTTTAAATATTCTGACGTCTTCACTATTCTGTATTTCGCTAACCCATTTGTTCCCATAAATACATATAATCCGCAATCTACTAATAATGGTTTCGAACGAAGAGAACGTTGAATAACTCGAACATTTTCGATTGAGGGAAGACGGAAGAGTTCACGTTTCGTTTTACGTGTTTCGAGAATGATCTGAGTGATGATACTTCGACAAGTGATACTGCGAAGTCTGTAACCATTGCGTTTCTTCGGGAACTACGGAAGAAACCGAGAAGAAACGGGACTCGTGAAGGAAAATATGACTCTTGTGTGCCGTGCAATCGTATACTATTTTCTGATTGTTTATTTAAAGGGCCTACTGCAAACCTTGAAGCTCCATTACGGACATCCGGCGGATTTGGTAAAGTGCTCGGCGGACTTCAACGTGAGTATATCTTACAATTTTTCGAATCGTTACTAATAGGATTTTGTAGACATAGTTTTCAGTTTGTTGTCATCTCTGATAATAATTCAGTGATATTATTAATGATTCGATATTAAATATTTCAAGTTATTGTCTTTTTCAGCTGTTGTTTCTTCCATCGGTTCTCAGTTGTTAAAATTTATAATAAATGTATTATTATTCGTAAAATATTTACAGACACTTCTAGACATCACAATAAGGTTAAATAGTGTTCTAACAATTCTCGTAATACGTAAATAGTTAATTCGTCTTGATAGAATTAAAATATATATGCGCAACATTTTCAAATTGTTTTCAAATGCATGGTGAACAATTGAGCCGTTTTTTTTCTTTCATTAGGTAGTACGCAATAACTGTTGTCTACATGAGAGCGTTTTTATTGCGCACATAATATCGAGGAAAATTCATTTCATCCCGATAAAGCAAATTCATTCTTCATCCAACATGGCGTGTGTATTGTAATGGTGCATGTGTGCAGTTTCCACGACGCATTCGTGTATTTTATCTGCAATGTTATCTCCTCTGATCTTATATTGCGTACATCCAATATCAATGTTATTAAAAATTTCCATATACGGGAATGGAATGTCAAATTTTTATTAAAGGTTCGTAAAAAGTGCTCTTACAGATTGAAACGATATATTGTCGAATCGACCTGGATTTCAATTGAAATGGAAATATCAGTTAACTGGATCGGAAAGATCGTTTGTGTTATATGCGTGATGTTAAATTTCAAACATTAATTAAAAAGGGACGCTTCACATACTTAAACAATGTGCTCGAACATTGGCAACAGTCAAATAAATTAATAGCTGCAGTGTTGGAAAATAATTAAAATTTTCAATATTCCAGAAAGAATTAATGCATCCGTATCGATAAAAATATCAAAAATTCGAAATTTGAGCAAGAATTAATAGATCCATACGGGTAAAAAAATAAAAAATTCGTAATTCATCGGATTATTCATAATTTGTTCTGAAACAACACTTCATAAATTTAATTATACTACAATCTGTTCTTGAATATTCTAATGCTTTCGTAGAATACGTTTTTAATGTTCAAATATGTTTATTAGATAGTAAGATATGTTAATATAAATAAAAGAAACAGTGCTATTTAAAAATACATTGAAGCATTCGAAATTCGGACTGAAAATATAATAAATAATTTTGGAGCAGTCAGCTGGGTCCGATGGCAGTATAATTGAAAATTATTGGACATAGTTGGCAAAAGACGTGAATGAGCAAGGGAAGCGTTTTCCGAGTACCATGGACTCGAAAGTTGGTGGTCAGCAAAAATACTCAAAGACTCGTCCAAAGATATTACAAAGCTATCCGAATCGTTTTCAAAGTGCACGATAAAATCATCGCAGAGTGAAGCAGGCAGCATCGAATCTTAAAAATAAATCAATCATCTAAATATCCACCTCAATCCTTCAATCGTACACATTCACTGAATAAACTTTTTTAGCTCTCTTACTAGACGCTTTAATATTTCACAAACTGCATAACACAATAAAAATCGATAATCATCCATGGCGAAATTTATGACAATATTAACCCTTATGTGAGCAACTTTATATTTATATAGAATTTTTTTATGTTTCTTAATACGACGTCGAAGAATCGTTTGAGAACCCCGTTCTTTAGATATTTACGGTGTGTCTCAAAATTACGGTATCTCTAGGAAATTAGGAGTTCCTGAGGTCATTTGAAGAAACTTTTTCTTTAGCGAAAATGCAATCCGCGGCTTTATATATGAGTTATTAACGAAAAATCGTGGCCAATGAGAGGCGAGCTCGGCTAGCAGAAGGCGGCCGAACCAACGAGCGGACGAAGCCTAGTTCTCCCCATTGGCTCGGCTATCTCGCGCCAACTGATCTCGCCTCTCATTAGTCACTGGTTTTCGTTAATAACTCATAAATAAAGCCGCAGATTGCATTTTCGCTAAAGAAAAAGTTTCTTCAAATCACCTCAGGAACCCCTCATTTCTCGATTGCGACTGACATTTGGAACACTCTGTATACTCTTTGAGAAATAAATTAACACAAAACATTTTAAGCAACAGAGTTTCAAATCTGTCTATACGGTTCTGTTGCAACTGGAGTACCAGGGTGCATATATGTAAATGCACATATGTAAATGCACATATGTAAATATAGGGCAGATTGTAATTTCGTGAATTACAAGTAACTTTTTATGATAGAATTGTATAGTACACAGATTTTCTAATTATTTTAGTATTTATTTATTGCTGTAGATAGGTAAATACAAGCGATAATTACAAATTACTGTGATTATTAGAGTATGTAATTGTATCGGTGTGATCATCATTGGACTGTGGATTTCATGCCTTTTCTCCCAACTACAGTAGGACAACTACAAAATAGCAAAAGTATTTAAATAATTTGACGATATTATTGTATTACTGTCAACTCTTTAAAATGATTAAGGAAATAAATAAATCTCTCTATATAGTACTTGCGTCCTGCAATTAATAAGGACGATATTTATTTTGTATAAAAATCCGCAATCCATTGATGACACACCTAGTTTACGCAATGGTTGTAACATATTTCCAAATTTTCCTCAGTTTTTTATCTGGACCATTCTTACAAATTGTATAGCAAGATCCTACGACAATCTTTCTTCCTGTTTCATCTCGTGGTTTTGCGCTACATGTGGAGGCGATGTTTCCCATTTGCGTGGCCCATTCAGCATACTTTTCATTTTCACTTTCGACAAAAGGTGTCTCGTAACATTAAATTTTAATTATTTGAAGCAACAGTTTTATATTATCGATGAGGAAATTGAGAATTTCGAAAAACTGATGAAATAAACAAGATTGTAAAATCAGGAAAATAAAATAGATCGGATATCCAGGTACCTCAGTGGCAAACGACAGTGCAATATTCGGTTGCCTGCCTTAAGGTTCCTACTTTTTCGTCGCCGGGTGTACAGGATGTACCATTTACGAGTAATTTGGGATCGTTAAGTAGAACGCCCGCGGATATTTCCTTTTTCGTAATTTGCATACATTACCCGCTGGGAAGATGTCCACAGTAATATAATTATTGCCTTTAAAAAACGCGAAAAGGGGCGGGTTAAAAAGAGTACCAAAAATTGCGGAAAATTGTCGAGGCTTCCCAATAGGTCACCGAAACCCAATGGGATAGCCCCGTGGGGCCAGCGTTGCACCGCGAATGGATCCCGGTGAGTCAGCAACGATAAATCGAGCGATTTATGAAGCGGCACGAGCGCCGGACCATTCTCGAGGAGTAATGTCGCTATCGACGCGCGTACGCACAGGTGAAACAGGGACGAAGCAAGACCACCGTGGTTCGTCTTGACCGTGCCGCGGGATTACTAATCAACCACTGACAGAAATCAATCAGCGTTAACGATTGTTCCTCCGTCGAAATAACCTACACATTTTTCATCTCAACCTCCTGCACTCAGAGAATTTTCTCACATCGCGAAACAGACTAGAACGTAATTGAGCTATGGATGACAGAACAGTTACTTAATTATAATAATATAACGTTTCAGTGATTGCTATAATAAATAGGGTCGATGTGAAATAATAATAGAGTAGAGCAATGAATAATTTAGATAACGCAGATACGGATAATCGAGGTTCTGTTGTTATTTAATCGCGAACTGCTAAATAACGTTTCGAACAAAACAATTGCATTATTTTAATAGAAATTTAGTGTAAGATTGTATTGATTCAGAGTAAATAAATACTATAATTTTAAACATCCGAGTTGAAAAGGTAAAACTGTTGAATTTATGAAGATTCTTTGACAGGAAATATATTAATTAATAAATGGACTTCATTATTCTTCAAGTAGCACATGTTAGTAATTTTTATTGGTTGGTAATTTCAGCGCTGATTCAATTTATATGTAATTGCACAAACTGTGAGAAAATAATTGAGCTATTTGTCTTGTTAATCCTAAATGATGACTATTTTATCTTTCACCTATAAAAAAATTTAAGTGGATTTTAAATAAATTTTAATTAATGTTGTTCAAAGTGGTGATGTACAATGCAACATTCAAGACATATTTAAGTTTCTTCGTCATGTGTTATATAGAGCTGTATTTTTCATTGTACACGAGTGGTGACTTTGTGATACCACTAAAAATGATTACATCATATCCCAAAATGACCACGTTCCAAATAATAATTTTACATCACCAAATTTGTTTATACTTGTTTATACTCAAAAGACTGTAAGTCGTATGAACTGAAAATGCTATATCGAAAAGAAAAACTACGTCGCATTTACGGTTTAAATGACTTCAATCGTAAATGGTTAATTGAGTATTCGAATCGCAAAGACTATTATCGATAAAATACGCTATTATCTTTGATAAAGAATATTTTTGCAAAAATGAAAATGTTCCTTAAACGTTAGCCTAATAAATAATCGTCGACAAAAAATTTCATAGTCAATGTTTACTACCAACTTTCCAAAATAAAACGATGGAAATGATTCACGGTATTTCCGGCAATATTTGGACCCGATTACAGTCATTCGAGGCTGAGACAATAAAACGCTAATAAGACAATCAACTAACGCGGAAAGCGCGTCGTTTGTGTTTGAACAGGAAGCGGATTATTGATAACTAATACGTGTTTTCGTTCACAACTGCGAATGGTCGAGTTACTGCCGGAAAATTATCGACGTGGTTCTCAATTTGATTATCAAATCAAAACTGAGTTTCGATGGCGATTCTATTTCGTTCACTATAGTCTGCTCATCTGAACTCTATCCTATCAGCGAGATATCGTTGATTCGAGGAAAGAAAAAAAATTGAAGCGAACGCAACACGCACCGGCAAAAGTTATCCGGGGGAAATGCATACGTCAATGGGAGGCGGGTGGCGGAGTGAATGGTGGGCAATCAGACGATAGAGGAACACAGGTGGAACAAAGACGTGCGATTGACACTTTCTACTCGACGATTTATTTAATTTGTCAACGTCAGTTAAGCGGAGCTTGAAGTGTCGGGCCGGAGCGATCGGGAAATCTTCAATCAAAATATGACGAAAGTGAAGCGCGACACGGCCCCATTTTAACCGTAATTAATTTCGGCATAGGTTCGTATCGCGCCGATAAATCCAATTCGATTACCAGCCACGATCTAGTAGGAACGCGTACTACATCCGCCAAATCATAAACCAGCAGATCTGTAAAATACCGATCAGTCTTTGCCAGAACAAGTATCAGATTGAAAATATTTTATTGATAAATACTCCAACTGTGACCTGGTAGAAAAATTTCATTCACCTAGCTATCAAGTAGATCGTTATCAATAATTTTCTATACTAATGCACTGTACCTAAATTCGTGGTAGTTCAGAAAAAAATATTTGACACGTTATAGTTCGTTAATTTTGAAAGCTGCAACTATGATGTTTAGAAATCTTGAAACCTAGAGGCTCCAAAAACAATTATTTCGAAAAGTTGTGATTTCAGAGATCTATTTGATGAATAAATTTAACAAATGAAATGTGTTTTCCCACTTATTTAATAATTTTTTGCTTCTTTCATATTGAACGTCAATTTAGTTATCATTAAAAGTATTACGCAACTGGTATAAAATATTAAATACTGAATCTTCCAACGATAAATTTTCAAACCTTGTTTACAAAGGTAGATATTGAAGCAACATAATTGTATCAAAATGAAACACGTTTCTGCATTGTCTTGTCTCTGGTACATACTTCTCCGGCTAGCTTGTAATTGAATTAATCAGAGTGCTGTCCGCGTAATAAAATAAATCAAATCGTAACTACAAACATTGCACACGTGAAGACCGTAGATCGCGACGTAATTGTACACCGAAACGCGTAAATAAGTG
>CM052166.1:3162762-3183666 GCA_028455555.1 Augochlorella aurata | reverse complement strand
ATCTTCGTTTACACAATAGACATTTTTATCCTTTGTTAAGAAGATCTGCTATCTATGTAACATGGTTTTTAACTCTTGTCGGTAAGTATATATGGAAACTATGTATGCAAGTTGTTTTCGTTTCGTTTATTAAATCCTGATTCTTAACTTTGATCTGGAATATTCGTGAACACATAATATACATAAACATACAAATATAATAATAAATATAAATAAATATAACATTAATAATATAAATATTAAATATTATAAATATTAGTAATATAAATATAATAAATATAACAATATATATAAATAATATGTATATAATATACATAAACATACATACACTGAGAAATCTTTGATTTGTAAGTATAAGATAGCCGGTGCAATACTAGAATATTTTTCTAATTTTGTCTACGTTTTCAGCCGAATTGGCCACGTGTTCTAGATCAACGGTCGACCCTGAAGTTCCACGACCTTGTTCTCGTATTAATCTGCCAAACAAACTTTCAGTTAATTACGGGTCCTGATGTGGCTAAAATTATGACTTACGATTCGATATCTAAGCTGCGGGTAATGTAACCTTTGAAACGGCCCGTTAATCATACGATCCGCCTAAGTTTACTCAACCTGCCCCACTCAATTTAGTAAAGTCCCTAGCACAATATATACGTAGGTATCATGACACGTGATCATTAGAATAGTTCGTCCAACTTAAACGAACATTATCCTATTAGCAGTCATACATTTCCTATTACAAGTGTATTGGTGTTTTAAACACATGCTTTCCTCGGGTCGCATAATTTCTCGGGCATCTATCATCCGACTGGTGACAAATGATCTTCGATTTTCTGGTGGATAAAGCATGAATTGATAGTCGAATACTGATGCAGTTCAGATCGACAGATTTAACCATCTTTCCAGTGACAATTGAGTATAGTGTAAATGTTTACAATAAAAAGAGTTAATTTTTAAACGTTTTTCATAATTTAAAAAAAGAAGTGGTTACAGACCAAATCGTAATGCGATGCATTTCACAATTGTTTAATTGAAAATAGTAAATTAACGCATTATGAGATATTGAAAACTAATTGCAAATCTTCATACTCATGACTGTAATTGATTGATTCGAATACTGCTTATTATTTCATAGAGTGATCTACGACCTTACTAAATAAATTAGAAAATGTATAACAGCAATGCATAAATCTGTAATTAATTAGAAAATGTTCTACATACTGTATGGTATTTTTTATTCCCTTTTTTCTTCAAGCAGTGATTAGCGAAGTAAATAAAGGTCTAATAAGTTTTTCATTTTATTTGTGATCAAAGATGCCATCGGAAAAGATTACAATTTGACAATAATTATTGTAGAAAGAGATCCGCAATGTGATATGAAATTATCACGAAATAAATTCCTGCAGCAAACAACCAGAATTTTTGATAATAAAACGAACGGTCCACTGTGACCCAATTCAGCTCTTGTATTTTACAATTATCGAAATCATGAAAGTGCTTTCACAGAAAATTATTATATAAATCCATTCATTCGCGAATATTCCAATAAAAGTTCCACTAAATCCCGACAAGTACGACTTTTGTATTTTTTTTTTTTAAATTTCAACGGAAAATTCAAAGCCTTCGTAAGTCGCATCTTTCTATATCCGTTCAACGTGTCGAGAATTAATAGAACGAGAAAAACAGAGATTTTCATTGGCGGAGCGATGAAAATATTCGCGACTGTAAAACGACTTTTAAAAACCGGTTAGCCGATATCCGAACCTATGATGTTTATGCCTCAAATTGCACGTTTGTTGGTAGTAACTTCATCGGCTTGGAACGATGTTTAAGGACTTTCCCGGCGTAATTCGCGAACGCCGGGATGGCGATGATGCTTTCCCGCGAACGCGATCAAATCAGAGCGAAAATTCGATATGACTGAAGTTCGAGTTAAATGGAATTTGAAGTCCAGGAAACTCGAAATACTGGGACTTCAATGCATTGCAATTTAATAGCGGACAGCGCGCATGCACTGCTTAATGGTTGCGCAACCTGTACCGATTTAACTGCAGTTTCTAGCGTCTACGTCGGAAAAATCTCGTTTCCCTGGTGGTGATCTAATACCCATCAAATTAATTAAATAAATAAATTCATTAAGTTGCTATACTCGTTATTAGACTGTGGATTTTACGCACTTACGACAGAAGTGAATAAATAAAATACGATACGCTGTAGATATTAGAAAAATTAAAGAGTGCCGTCACAGTACTTTCAATTTAGAAACTATTATATAATAATATAAAAATAAATATTATATATAAACATACAGAAATTGTAAACACGTAAAATGTATACATATTGCAGACGAAATATGATATAAAATATGAAACAATGATATGATTACAAAATTTTACATTACATTTTCTACATTTTATAAGTATTTTGTATGTTTTTATTGTCGTATTGTATAATTATTTTCTCTTGTGACTCATGTAACACATGCTGGTTACGTTAAGTGAAAATAGTTATAAAATGAAATGTAAAAACTAACGAAAATTTAATGACAACAATTCAAGGAAAGAAGATTAAAAGATTTGCAGATTAAGTATATAATCCATTCAAGATTTCATTTACATGTATGGAATACATCGCGTAATAATATTTTCATTGTGGAACAGTAAAAATGATCGCTATCAGCTTGTTTAGATTGACAAAAGTTTCTCTAGGCAGCCAATAGAAGAACGTTTAAAATAAATGTGTTAACACTTGGAAAAACAAAACGGAGTACCATCGGAGGATGGGAGCACTTATCCTGACACACAAAGGACACTATTATTTTTGAAAAGTTGGCTGGCATTCACCTCGCTCAAATTCAATGAAACTCGGGCTTTTCTTCTGTTCCATTGAATGTTTGTCGAACGCGATCAAGCACATTATTCAGTTCACCTCGTCACCGCGTTTTTTTCACTTTACAACTCATTCGTTTCCACGTTTCTCCGGCTGTTGTAAGCTGTTCGAGGGCAATTCCCATAACTTCATCCGTCCGTATGTGTGCGCGTGTCTGTGTGTGTGTTTTTTCCTCGTAGCAAAGAGTGTCTGTCGAGAATAGCAGTATGTTAGACGCGGGCAATATAGCGTGGCGAATACAAAAATTGCGATACACGGGGATAAGGCCAGCGAGCACGTACAGCGATAAAACGCAGAGACCCGGAAAAGAATCGTAAAGGCATTTCCAATAAAATTTTCGCAAGGAAGTGCGATTTCATTCCACTGCAATTGGTTGCCGAAAATGTCGCGCGCCGCCTTCAATATTCATTTCATCGCGTAATCGTGACGCTCCGATGAACGTTTTTACAGTACACCGAAATCGTTTTAATCGGGAATAATCGCATTCTTTACCTGAGCATTCGCTGAATATCGCGTATGTAGAGGTGCTGCGATATATAAATCTGAAATACGAAAGAAACATTTGGAAAATTCCTGTTTTCTTCATCCTTGAATTTATCAATGTTAAATAATTATTAGAGTTCAGAGACTTAATACAGAACTATAATTAAAAGTGTATTTCAATGAGTTTAATAAACATGTATGTTTTTTTCTTTCAACGATGCTAGTAATACTTAATTTCGTTGCAAATGAAATAATTGTATATTCATTACTATAATTCAATTTAATAGGTCACTACTACATTATAAATTGTTAATCTGATTTTCTATTACCGAGAGGCTAATCACAAATTTTCATCGAACTAGTTTCTCGTACAATCAATGAAGTAAATTTATTTTATATTTCCACAATTTAAACATTCACCGTAATAAATAAAATTCATGGGAAGCTACGAGTTAAATAATTATGGACCCATTGATCAGGCTCGTCGCTGTAAAGTCGAGTGTAAATGGTCTGGCAGGGAACCCGTTTAAACTTCGTCCGAGCCTGTTGCTTTAAAAAAATTTTCAATTGCGAGCGTCGAGGAATTTCTGAAAGTTTTACGCTCATCGACGTTGTTACACGGCGAAATAAAACAGCCTCGTTCCACCAGCTAACGAACTTTACAGAATCTGGAATGAACTCATAACTGCAGCCAGTCTTCATATACTCGACCAAAAAACCGTGCTACGCTTTCTTCCGTCGAAATTTGAAACCATATTTTTCTGGGAAACGTTATTGGCTATTCTGGTAAGCATTTAGAAAACCTATCGCACTGAGTTTTTGAAACATAGAACACTCGGTATGGACGAAACCTGCCTGCGTTCGTCAATATTGAGTTTCGTGTGCTCAGTTAGCTGGAAGTGACAAGCTAAAAAAAAGAACAGTAAACTCATATAGAACGCGTAGCATACAAAAGAGATTGATGTAAAGAATATTTATGTATTAATAAAAGCAAGGCGCGCAGAATGAATCGAGTTCTGTGTACAATTCACTTGCCGATTCTGGAAACAATGATATTCCGGTCGGAGAAATGCTGCAAATTAATTTTTAAAACTAAATCAATATGTTTAATATGTGCAGAAGAGCAGTGGGTGTCGTTCACTGATGTATTTAAACAGATTCAAATAATTAGTAGCGAGAAGTACGATGAATTTAAAACTTACGTGTTCATCTGTAAATTCATTTCACGCGAAAATTGCTTTAATACATATTAGTAATTTCGTTTTAGAATTTTTGCATAGTTAACAGAAATGCATTATGTAAAAATGGTCGTCTTTTGACAATTTTATGTATTTGTAAGGAGTCGAAAACAATTTTTTCTTAATAAAAATCATTGTAGTTTTGAAGAATGAAGTCTCATCTTTCGAATCAGTTCAAAAATATTAATCTACGATTTGCTATTGCGATATTTCAATCAAAACTGGAATTATGGACTTCTGGAGTTCTGTAAACATATGATTGATATGTTTCGTATTTTCTGTTGTATTTCATCTAAGCAAAATTGAATAACAACAAATATATCGTCAAACAAAAGTTCAAAAAATATAGAGATTAATTCATTCGAGGTTTTATTTATATGTATGAAATATATAATGCAATATATTTCCACTGTGACACGATAAAAATTATCGATATTAACTTGTTTAAAGTTGCAAAAGATTTTCTAGGCGGCCAATAGAAAAATGTTTCAAATAAACGTGTTAACTCTTGACACAACAAAACGGAGCACAATTGCAGAATGCGACTTCTAGCTAGGCTTGAGAAACAATTTTTTGTTCTTAATTAAATTGCTATGGTTTCGAACAGAGTTCGGAATTAACCAACACGTAACACGGTAATCGCCTAACACGCACGCACATATACTATACGTCTAAGAGACGACCACGTGGACGAGACGCGCGACAATACTCAAAAGGCATAGCCCTCGCGATTTAAGTGTTGCGTGCTGGTTAATTCCGAGCCCTGGTTTAGAAAAATGAAATCTCATCTTTCAAATGTGTTAAACAAACGTAATCTATGATTTTCCGTTGCAATTTTCTAATTAAAACTATACTAGTAGCAGCGCTAGATTGCGGGCTTCAATTTTGCAACGAAAGTTACTCAACGAATTACAATTCACAGAAAAATCCCTAGTCTAGTGATTACACTAGAGAAAGGTTCGAGGCGCAACAACAGCGGAACACGCAGTCGACGAAAATTTTTCAAGTGGCAATGAGCTTCTTACCGCGTGCACATTTTCACCTTCATTTCTTCCTTAAGATCATTTCCCCTCAACTTCCACGGCTTACGAGTTTTACCTGCTTCACCAACTATAACTACTTCACCGCTGCCTCTGCTCAGCGTAAGTAAAAGAAAAAATAAGTCCACGACGATAGTAGGAGCGAGAAGAAAGTGCATATAGATGGAAAAAGAGGGAGAAAGTGACTAGGAAGCGGGAACGGCGGAGAGATGTTTGCGGGTTAAAGAGCGAAGCTGGCGTAAGAGATAAGAAGGGAAAAAGATGAGACAAAGGGAATGGATAGAGAGGGAAAGAAACGAGGATAAAAACGTGGACAAGCGGGAAAGAGCGAAGAGTTATGAATGTGGCCGAGTTCTCATACTCGAGAAGCCTCGGAAGACTTTTGATGACACAAGACATGAGAGTATAAATGCACTTTCAGGTCGTGCTCGGCGGAAACTGGTCCATGGAAACCGGCAAACTGCGGTATAAATCACAATTTTTTTTGACAGGCGCACCGTCACTTATGCATTAGCCTGGTGCTATCGTTAATACATCGTCTGTAATCCTTGCTAACGGTCGTGCAAACTTCAAGAAGGAAATTAGTGACTGGAATCGTATATTCTCACTCGAGGTAACACCAACTTTTACCAATTAAAATTACCAATGAAATAACCAATTAAAATTATCATTTGCATTTTTGTTTCTGGCAGAAATTAGGGGCTAAAGAATGTAATAAGTAGAGTGAGAATTCAATACGTCAATCAAATAATTAATAACGAAAACATTTATAAATTTTCATAAAACATCATTTAAACAAAACTTGGCTTGGTGACAATTCGACTTGGTAACAATTTATCCGAATTAGATTTTATTCGAATAGAAATTCATTTGCCTAAGAAGTTACTTGTTAATCGAATACGATCTTATTTCTACAGGAATTAATTCGAAGAATTTAGTTCGGAAAAGTTACGATTAACTTTTCCTCCAACTGCTACTGCTGCAAGTTTGTTACTTTTGGATAAATTGATCATTAATGCATAACTAAATAATCTTTCTTCGGGTATGCGACACGAGTATGCCTAAAAAATTACGTAAGAAAAAAAACGGTCAACAATTATTCCCATTACTATTCAAATCATTTTACAATCTCTATTCCTATTGTATGATACTGTACACTTAACCATTTTTAATCACATTCGAACAAAGTAGACCGTGTATTTGCACACTACTCTCAGCTGTCGGTTTTAGGAAGTCGTCCGCAACTAGTGCGTGCTTTCGCGTACTCTCAAAAAATTAGCGATACAGGTGCGAAGTAATTAAGTCTCGCGCTTCCCACGACACCTTTCAGTGGTCACGGAGTGTAAGTTGCCAGCTGAATATTATGAGAAATATTGGTGTGAGTTAAATATAAACGAAACTTTTCATTTAGTACTGGTAAATATTGAGCCGAGTTGCTGTGGGAATACCGAACGTTATATTTGTACACGTGCTTATAAATATGTAGCAGAAATATTATACATTCAGCAAATATGTGAGGCGTCGTTTTTTAACAAGTGTAAACGCCGCGCTATTGTTACAAAATTTTCGTATTATTTCTTGTTTGATGCTACGAGACGAAACACGTGTAATTCAGATTTAATATAGCACGTAGGCCAACGTGTTAAAAGTAACGAACGCAGAATCGTGACTAAATAGTCTCCTAGTGTCTTTCAAATTGATAAACAACATCAGTGTATAAAATGATTTTCGTTGCCAATAATTTTGTATTAGCTTCTAACCATTTCTAGACCAGAAGGATTAGTGATGAATAGAAAAGAGATGTTAGAAAATTTATGCCATTAACTTTCTAATAATATATTATTCGTTTTATTGGCTTTTCATAAAATAGATTAATAATAAAAAGAATACAAATATTTCTAATTAAATGACTCGCTCAACTTAATGGTTTGGATATATTGGATTCAAACAAATGCAGTTTGCGTTATTCAAAAATGTATATTTCTCCGTGGCATGATATCGAATTCTTTCGAATATCGCTAGACATAATGGTTGGTCCTCAACAATTCGACAAAGCGCAACGTCAAGTCGAAACAGTTAGAACATTGAAAGATCAAATATCCTAATACATTGCCATTTTCTTCTTTCGACATACAAAATGAACTATAGAACCTGTAAATATGAGTTTCTTAAAAAATCCGCATGGAGTTACTGCATTTTTTCAGGCACAATTGACTTTATATTTATTGAATAAGACATATCAAATTTTTTTATTCAAAAATAGACGCAACAAAAGAATACAGAAATGATATTACTCAAAAGTAAACGTAAAAAGTAAAATAATATAAATTCTTTTTTAAAAAATAAACAAAGTAAAAAAATACAAAATGTAATATGTCTTATTAGATAAATATAAAATTAATTATACCCGAAAAACAAATCAAAGGCATAGAAATTGGTTACTCCATAGGAACTGGCTCCACTCTTCTAAAAGACTTACTTCAAAGCAGTTCCAAAAACAGTTTCGCCAAACCTCCTGAACGAATCAAATCGTTTCAGAGTACACAAATCTAAATAACGGGGGCCAGAAGTCCAGGAAATTTTATTTCACCAACGATGCTGTTAAAATATTTGCTAAGAAAGGTCTGCGTAGACGTCGTTTCGGTATATTCGAGAAGATAAATGCTAATAACAATGATTCGAATTGAAACCTGAGCCTAGCAATTCGGCGATGGAATTCTGGGCTCTGGCCGACGAAGAAAGAGGCAAAGGCTTGATATTAGGCGATCGTTAGGAGCCGATCGATCAGTATCTCGCGGCGAAGGCGTGAAAATTGAGTGGGCCAGAGTGGCGAAGCAAACAGGAAACAAGAGCAAATTGACGAGCTCCGGCGAGATTGCGGTATTGTTTGTGATCCTTGCACGCTAGAGGATTCTGGGAATCTTTTATGATCTCATTATCCCTAGCCGGTTGTACGGAGCATTGCTGAATTAAATGATAAAATTTTAATGGCGGCTCCGTGCGTGAAAACTACACAAAGTATTGTACCGGTTAATCATGTTTTAGTGGAAAATTAATTATGTTTAACGTGGAGCAATGAAAGGTTTGCTGTAGAATAGGAATTGAATCGTAGCTTGCATAGGAGAATTATAGAGAAAGCCAGTTGTAGGTTGTGCATTATTATGCAACACGAAAATTTGTTGCTTCCGTTACAAGAAATAAGAGCAAATGATATTAATAGGATATTATAATATCATCAGGAATATTATCAAAAGCCAATTTCGTTCTAGGAAATGGTTATTTGGAGTGATGAATCGAAAATGGAGTCAAGTAAAAGAAGACAATATGTATGGAGGAAAGTGGGAGATCCGTTTAGGCTTCAAACCAACACTAATGACTCCAGGGTAAAACATCAAGGTTGTTCCATTGTTTTATGGAGCTGTTTTAATAACGATGTAATTGAATATTTAGTAATAATTGAAGCGAAACTGATCGGCTCCAATTATATTGAAGTATTACAGAAGGATTAGTTTTCTTCAATGCATTTTGAAAAAAATAGGTCGTTCGTTTTTCAGAGAATTTGTGGGAGAAACTAGATCGTCAAATAACCAGACTTGAAAGATAAACAAGATCAAAATTGATCAAAGCATTGAAAAATAAATGGAATGAATTAAGCTTCACTACGCTGAAAAAATTAATTAGAAGTATACCAAATCACCTGTTAGAAATAATAAGAGCCAAAAGATATCAAACTTCATACTAAAACACTTGCAATAACGTAAGATGTGAATTAAATTACAATGTCAACACATTTTTCGCCTTTTGTACATAATTCAGTATCTGTATAGGAATTCGTATTTCATGCATTTTCTCCTTTTTGTTAATCTTTTACACATATGTCGTTGACTCCCTTTTTGATGATTTACAATAGAACCTTATGTGTCAACATAAATATCGACAAGTATCTTCTCCCTATGCATGATCAGTAGCTTTCAGCAAGAATCAGTTTAACTCCTTGATTAACGTCAGCAACCTTAAAAATATCATAAAATTCAGGTATATATTATTTAAACAGATTTAAATTGAAAAATTATGTTCTATCACTTTCCGACATTCTTATGTTTTCTGAGTCGTAATAAAAGGAAGACACAATAGATTAACTCAAAAATTAATGTTCTTTTCTTCTTTTTGAAAAAGTTTTACAGGAGTTGCAAACTCCAAGTTGTGCAAAAGGTGCGAACAAAAATCCTCAAACAATGTTGTGTAAATCAGTCTCTTCATGTTTGTATGAGGTGTTAGTGTAGATGTCAAGAGAGGAGAAGAATGGTTTGGAACAACTATTTACATTGTTCCCCGGCCACGTATGGTCAACGCGGCAGTCGAAGCGTTAATCGTGAAAACAATTTTTGGACGAGGTCTTACAGTTTTCGAATGAAAAGTACTCGAAACTCCTCTTCCGAACCGATAGGTAATGACAGGTTCGGGAGGAAGCAGATTCGAACAGGTTCGAGAAACGTCCAAACGCAACGAAACTCACGAGTGTGTGGGAAAGTTAACGCCCTGAGCCTTCAAACTTTTCCTGCCGGAGGCTTGAAAACGAGCTATTGACGTCCTTCGCAGTCCTAAAGACCCCGGGCGACTGAGGTTGGGCAATAAAGCAAGCACAGAATGGATCACGCATGAGTGAAACATTAAACTTTCCCTCCCTTCGTTAAAGTTCCGTGAAACTGTCATAGGCACACCGACGAGATTTCCTAATGAAAGCATCTCAGCCAGCTTCTATAAACTCGTTTGGAGTTTTTTATTTCTTTCGTCCTTCGTTTGCCAGCCTAATTTGTCCAGTGAACTTTCGATAGGATTCCATTTAACGGATTGGCACATTTTTGACGCCTGCGAAATCAAAGTAATTCCTTTAATGAGTACGGAGACTGCAAAAGGTCTATCGCAGTGATCACTGCTTTAATCCTTTCAGATTCTACAGGCACTAATGAAATTTGGTGCATGCATCTGTGTCGCGACGGAAAGCAATTTTCAAAGGTAAAAATAAGTCAATCAGTGGAAATCCATTAACCTTAAAATTGTGATAAATAAGGATTTTGCAAATTAGCTGTAACAAGATAACTAGGCCGGTAATGATGCAAAGCACAATTTTTTATTCTAAGATGACATCCAGATGAACTTAGCCGGAAGAGAGACAAGAGAATAATGTCAATGCTCTTCTAGGAGAAACAATTTTCTTCAGTCACTTCATGATCAATATAAGTACTGCTATCTATTGTTTATTTCTGAAGAAATTGACTAGGTCGATTAATAAAGATGTTGTTTGCACTGCGTAACTCATTTTCAAAAAAAAGTTGACTCACAAAAATACGTACATTTTATTTGTGGTTAATTCGAGAAAAAATTGTATCGAAGATTTAGAATTATTAACAGATTGAACTAAGAGAATCAAATTCGTGAATGCTTGCTGATACATCGGCACAACTGTAATTTTCCTACGTGCTCATAATATGAAGAAATTAAACATTTTTTGAGTCGGCGCCATTTATATTCATAAACTGCAAAAAGTGAAACAGATTTAAAATTAAGATAAATGAGTTGCCATTAAAATGCAGTCGGTTCCCAGCTCAGACTCTGTTCTCCTCTGTAAAATGAAAATTACGTCCTACATGTACGTTTCGTAGGTAGAGACGCATGAATATCAAGGAAGAGATTAATTCGTTTTAACCGAGTCTGTTTTTATGCCAATTACAATTTTCATTAGTATACGGGTCTTCTTTGACGACTCTAAATGAACTCATCATACTCCTCGAAGCATTAAAGTTTCCATCAACGGTCTAATGAACCGTGCTAAATGCTGGATGGCCTTATCAATCATACTAAGAACAACAGTAATTTAAAAAATTACCGCAGTTTCATAGTAATAAAAAAAAAGAAAACAGAAAGCATAGACTATTATCGCATTAATGTTATCCATATAACAATGTAGCAAACTTTTGTTTACTGCATGTACAAATAGGAAAAGTACAGTAAATTACTTGATTGAGATAAATTATTATATGGGAATGCATTAATTTAATTTACCAAAGTGCAATAAATTTGTGTATAAGGTACATTAATTTCATTCATTGAAATAAAGTAAATATCGTAGCAAAAATGTAGCGATGGAAAACAAATTTTCCTTATACAGGTTTGAAATAGAAAAAGACTAAAAGCCTTTCCGGTTGAATAATTTCATTAGACAAGGTTTTGCACACGGATTGGACTTTTACATTTTTTGAATGCATTCAAAATGGATTTTCTACCGTGGAAAACAATAAACGAAAAAAGGAATTGGAAAGCGGGATAGGGAGAGATGCTAAAAAAGATAGAACAACAGAATTGTTGTAAATTGAATCAGAGTAAACGTAGGAAGAATTTAAATTGGTCAGGAGGCACAGAGATTATTAACTGCTTTCGACTTGCATGCCAGCTAGTACCGACACGAAATTCATATGTATCTTTCTCGCTCGTGATTCGCCCCTCGAGGCAGCGTACACTATTTTCTTTTGTAATTTCGTAGAAAACGTTGTTACGTGCAATTAGTAATGCCTTTGTAAAAATATTTTGAATCCACCTAATGATAACAATATTTATTGAACAGATACGTTAGTTATCCTATTTAACTTTATTATCCTATTATAAAACGACTAGGTAAATCAAATACAAAAAAGTAAAATTCTATAAAGTATTAACTTCTGTTTATTGCAATTCAGCTAAAGATTTAATGTTGCATAATGATCTATAGTATAATAGTTATTATACAACGATACTGTATAAACCAGAAAGAAATTGTATTAATCAGAAAATTTTTGGGACAAAATTGAACTGTCAACGTATTATCGAACTGCTTCGAGATGCAAGAAAATTAATCAATTCCCTTGCAATGATCATTAGCGCCGTCACATATTCTATTTGTACGGCTGTCATGACAACAACGATTAACGATAAGTATCTACACGAAATCACTCTATTCTCCCGCGTGACCTATAGTGACAGTTAATATTAATACGATGTGTCAGTCCCGCAGAGTGATGTCTGAAATGTTTTAGAAGAGCACTTGCTACATTTCTCCAGTCTTTTATTGCAAACTCTTACAAACAAAATACATACGAACTTTTAGTTTATACAGGGTGTGCCATATAAATTGAGATTATAAAAAGTATAGTATGTTTAGTTAACATTCGTGGATCATACAACGATTTTAGAGAGCTACAAATCGGGAGACCTATTTGCAATTTATAAAATTTGCTAGAATTATGTAAACGATTCGAATGCCAATTAGGGTAAGTCCGTTAATCCTAAAATTGAGGCACATAAGAACTTTTCAAATAAACTGTAAGCAAGCAGCAATACAACTAATAATTTAAAGCAAACTTTGTATTATAATTAAATTTTAAAAAATGATATTAACATTTAGTTATTTTATTTAATTTTTTTAGTCATGTCTTTTTTTGTTTCGTCATACTACTGTCAATATAAATGTTGCTATCTATTGTTTACTTCTAAAGAAATCGACTAGATTGATTCATCGAACGAAAGATCCTATGATAAAGAGGTATTTGTCGATAAGTTCTGATCCGTCCATGCGCGTCCATAGTTATGTAATTACCCAAAATGTAAGTTAATTGTTTAACGCGTTGAAGTTTCGAAAGTTGCGCTTTTTATAATGTGCACGAAAAGCTCCTCTAATTTTTTATGAAAACTCCAAAGGCCAGCTTGCTGTCCCGGTAAGGTATAGCGGTGGATAAATTAGTCGAATTTATTCCGGATTCCATTGAAACTGTTCCACCTTCGAGATACGTCCGGAGGATCATCGTCTTTTTCTGTTTCCGTGCGAGAAATAGTGGAACGCTCCGTTTTGGTCCTTTAAGCGGTTCTATAGGGGACATGGCGACGCTTCCACGATAATTTGCTGCGGTCTACGGAGCCGTTTTCCACGATACGAATCCTCGATAACAATACTTATCTCGAGGTCTGATTAAGAACGGGAGCATGTATCTTTCGTTAGAATTTAAATTCGCTTCTGGTTTAGCAAATGGTACCTCTGTAGCAGAATTCCGTCGGAAATAAACGACTGTTCTCTTTTAACGCGCCGGGCTACAGAGGAAAAATAGTTTCGCTCATCGGGCACGCTCCGTAGTCCGGCCCCATTGGTTCTGTGTGCTAACTGTTTAAATTGTGCAAAAATTTTCATTAAATTCGAGCCAAGATTCGTGGGCCAGAAACAGTGAAGTAATGAAGATCCTTTTAAACCAGGACAAATATGTATCACAGTCCTTTGTGTTCCGCGGAGTTATTTTGTTTTCCACTACTGTATTTATTCTGCTTATATAACAAACGTATTAAATATTATTATGTATTTGCTTCAAACTTAATACTCAGTTTTTCATAACGCGAAAAAGCTGATAAGGTTTTTGGGATATTCATACGTCGAATAATTTTGTTCAAATTGAACCAAACTATTTGAATCTTTTTAGATGTTAGTTTAGTAGGCAATGTATTAAACATGTGTTTACAGAAATTAGAATTGGTTGAAATTACAACAAATATAAGTTACTGGCCGAAGGCCATGAAAAATCTGTGATTTCTACGATTTTTAATTGTTTGTAAATATTGTAACGATGTTCACAAAGTTACAGAATCTACGAAACGAAATGTTTAAATTTTTGTTTTAAGCTAAGATAAAAAATTCTATTTCCTTTTTTGCCATTCCAACCAACTGTTATTTCTGCACAAAATTGTTTACTTATTGTCTTGTAAGTCGGACCTCCTCACATAAAAAAAATTCCAGTCGTTTGATCCAATTCCAAAAATATTGCTCCGTTTTAAGGTATATAAGCAGTCTTTTTCTTCTTAGTGTATATACATAATTGTGCAAATTATTTGTCAACAAAAGCGGACAGATGAGCTTCGTTTTAAAGAATGTGAGAAGAATGACGTTTTTCATATTATTGGACGATCAAAATACTACAAATAAAAATGCATCTGTTTATTTCCAGAATCACTTTAAATTGGATGTTAAGTAACAAAGAAATACTTCGTTTGAAAACACAATATTAAATCATGTTTATTCATCGCTCATATTAGCAGAAATAATTTAGATGCTCGATTTAAAATGAACAGCATGTTACTCGAAATCTCAGTATCGCGTCGTATCGTCGTATTCAACTGCTCCATTTTCGAATATTAATTTCAGTTTATCAGAATCGATCTCGCCACGGCTCGCCAAGCAAACAATTAAATAATTGGGACAAATAATTAGAGAACAACGAGAAAGTGGCGCATTAAGTTGTTCAGCTGCGTGCAGAATGACGTGGATCGTTTCGAAATACGCGTTTTACGTGGATTTATAAAGATTATACGCGCATTGTTGCGAGCGATGTAAACGCGACGTGAGCGCGCAGAAATGTCAAGCGCAAGACGTCGAAATATGTCGAGATTAAATCGTACCTTTTAGAATGTAATAACAGCCGGAATTCACGTACGTGTAGCAACAACGAGAACAGCATTTCGAATCATTGTGGCGAATTCTATATCCCGCAAGAGCGCGTTTTAGAACCTCCATTAAAAACGTGAAATACCGCAGGTAATTGAATTATACATGCCTCCAATTTCGTTGTTCCGCTCTTCGCATAATTGATATGAAATTCCACCGTATTTCTTCAAATGAAATAAAACCATGACATGCGATTCTCTGCGGGACAAATGCCGCTTCACAGAAAATTTTTCAAAACAATTAATCGTTGCTGCAATTCTATAGAAATGCTCGTTGTCTATTTATAGACACATATAACCTGGAACGCCAAATTATTTGTTCGTCTGTGATGTGGATTTTAATTTATACTTTAATTGTTCTCTCCGTTGTGTTTAATCGAATAGATTTTATCATTCCACAAGTATACTAACTAAATAATTGTCGACAATTCATTTGCAAGGTTTTGTAACGGAAAATAATCCAAACGAAATTTTCAAAGAGGAAACTGTAAATAACGGTGTGTGGTTATCTTCGGTATTGTTTCCTGCACAGAGAAGGCTATCGTTTATTTAATTAAAGTATTAAAAATGGAAGAGTTACAAACAGGTGTTTCAGCAACGGAAGTATAGTTCACGGTAAAGTCTTTAGAAATGTAAACAACTTTACGGAAATCTTGACAAATCTTTAAAACAAATTTGGGAAACTTTCGGTACAGTGAACAAGAAAATATGCAGAAGGGAATGCGACATCGTTCGCACTTTGTGTAATTACTTTCTTGAGAAGTTGGCTATAGCTGGCAGGTATCGAGTGGATTGGTTCTGGCTTACAGGTCGTTCGAAAAATAAGAGAACGAGTGGGAAGGAACAAAAGGGCCCGATGAAACTCATAGTCTCGAGGAACTGGAGCCAAAGTTCGCGTTTCTTGTTCCCCCAAAGGTGTCGAGGGTTTTAATTTCATGGGGCGTTAAATACGTGCTCGAAGACGAACGAGAAAAAAGACCGGGAAGATCGCGAACGAGAAAAGACAGAGGAGGAGAAAAAAGTCCTCGGCAGAGTGTTCCGTTGCTCTTCAGAGAATAATGACGATCATTATACAAACTTCCTGAATCCCTTATACCCCTCGACGTCGTATTACTGCGATAAATTTTTCGTTATCACGAACGAATATTCCAATCAATCCTACATTTGACCAGCTACCTCATGCTCGGAGTTTGGTACACGGGTGAACCAAAAATTGTGCACTCACGGAAAAAGTCGAGTTCTTCAGACATTTTATTTCACTGCGATTGTAAAGATACCGTATAGGAAGATTCTTGCAGAATAATTTTTTACTCCAATTACACGCTTGAACAGCAGATATGGGAAAAGATAGAATTAAACAAAATTAAATAAAGTAACTAAATGTCAATATTAATTATTTTTTAAAATTTAATTATAATACAAATTGTATTTTAAATTATTAGTTATTTGTTTCCAGTTAATTTGCAAAATTCTTATTTGCCTAAATTTTAAGGTTAATGGATTTACACTAATTGGCTTCTGAGTTGTCCACATAGTTCTAACAAATTTTATAAATTACAAATAAGTTTCCTGATTTGTAACTGTCTTTAATAGTTGCAAGATCCCCGAATGTTTACTAAACATACTATACAGGGTGTCCCATTTAAGTTGAGATTGTAAAAAATCTCGTAGACACGTGATTTGCGATAAATAAACTGACATATGTCCTTTAGTATTTCTAGTGTGGAGTCAAATGGCACTACTAGATTTTTAATGCGTGTTCGTTTCAAGAATATTTCAAGATCATCTCATTTCACTTCATCATAAACCTATATTTTTACATCGGAATCATATTCCAGGTAAAAAAATGTATATCTTTCGTTTGAAAACATTGTCTTGTAATATGATGTTCTTAAATGAAATCAAATACCTTACAGAAGAAAATAACGTTGTCATTTTAATAGAAAAACAAAATTATCCTTGATGTAAATATGAAAAATCTGTCGATATTTTTCAAAATATTGAACTTACAGAAGAATGTTTCAAAGAAAAGATATACATTTTTTACGTAGAATATAATTACGAAATACAAAATATAGATTTATGATAAAGAAATCAAGATGATTTTGAAATAATCTTGAAAACGCGCACGCGTTGAAAAATTAGTATAGCCATTTTGCCTCATAGCTATTTAGCTTCGACTAAAATGGAACACCCTGTATACACTTATCGATAAAAGTTAAGAAACATGTTACACAGATCCATACTCTTGGGTGTACTCAATCTTTCTTAACACATGATAAAAATTTGTCTTGCGTCAATGAATATATTAATTCTATATTTTTATCTTTTTTTTATTTGTGCTTCGTATTTTGTTTACTTTTAAACAATTTGTTTTAATTTCTTTAATTTTTGTCATTTTTTCCTTTTCGTATGCTGTAAATAAAACAATATTAGAATGTAAAAAATGTGTTATATGCTTTACTATATGTATTTTTCATTTAATAAGATATATACGTATTAAAATATCAAATTACGATCGATACATACAAATTTCATAATTAAAATAATTATGAAACCTATAAAAGCTGCAAGAAATTGTAGCCTAATTTGAAACAACGTCTATATTAATTCATTATGAATCATTCTAAAGAGAAATTTGCCTGACGTTGTTAATAATGTCAATTATCTATGAATATGTTCATTAAGGGAAAGATATATTTGCAGTATTATTAGTGGCGTTAATTGCCTATGAATTCTAAATTAGGTCTAATGTAGCTCAAAGCTGCTCTCCCCCATAATTTCACCCAATTTTTCTTTCCGCAAACTATCCCGCAAGATTATTCCGCAAATGTTCGAAATCCGTCGATTTTTAATACGACGAAGTTCGTCATTGATTTTGCAATTATCGCTAAATAATCGTTTGTATCGTAGTAATCTTTTTAGTACGCTCAGAATCAGGTTGTTGATAAACTCTGACTTGTGCATGAATCAGACATTATTGATGCATTGCGGCTTATCAGGGGACCGCAGTTTGTATATTGTTTATTAATAATCCACAATTTATTAGTAGCGCAGACTTTGTTATCAGGTCCCGAGGTATTAATAGATCGTAACTTATCATTAGTCAATGTGTTGTCACTGAACCGTAGCCTATTGGTGGACAAGTTATCGGGAAATTGAGAGTAATTTGTGCCCGATATATTAATTAAAAGCTCATTAAAAAATTCCGAAAATTGCCAATCCATATTACTTGGGTTCGAATTGAAATTACCATTCATGATAGTTTGCATCATTGTGTATATTATAATTTAATTTCATACTACCAGATATATATTATAGCAAAGCTGTATAATTAAAGATATATGAAATTGTAAGTATCTGAGAACGGAATTTTCATTCAAAATAATAGTATACTGAGTCAATTGCAAAATGACATTAATGAAGAATTATTGTATTAAACTATGTGTATATTGTATAAACTATATATACGTTGCATAATAATTAGACTGCGGATCTTTCTGCAAAATAAAAATTGTCTTAACTAATTGTAAGTAACAAAAGTTAAATAAAAATGTGGTTATGTACATAACATCCACAATGATATAACAATTACAAAACTGCGAAGTCGTATGGAAAATAAAGCCAGTCCTAGTCAATTGTAAGAAACGGTAGTTAATTAAAAATATACTTCTTATTCAAGTCTATTACAGTATAGCAAAATTCTTAAACACATCTAACTCCACTCATTTCCACCGTAAATGCATAAAACCCGCATAATCTAAAAGCTTCGTTTAAAATCAATATTTATCAAACAGAATGCCGGAGTTTCTTTTCGAAAATCTGATAGCTAAGTGACCGGTAATCAAAGCGTGAGAAAAATTAATAAAGTACCCTACAGTTGCCACTTAAAAATCCAGCATTCCATGTTTACGTTTACGGAATTCGCGAGTATGACACGAGACTATGAAACAGGGAATTTAACGTGCTCCTGCGGAGGCAGAGAAACGGGGTCAACGTATTTTCAAGAGTATTATAAATGATTGCGATATAAAAGTGGTAACACGGTTACGCCCGCGGTAAGTTTGCAAACACGAAGGCGGCTACCTAAAGACGCGAAGTGAATTCAGGGGCGCAGTTCGCGGTAATACTCCAACTCCCATTGCCGCCCCTTCTCGCGGAAAAGAAAAGCATCGTCCGTTGCTCGAAACAGGGGATCGTGAATTCGAAGGAAAGAAGACGCGCGCGTATACGCGTTCACGGACGTTTCCGCGAAGTGGTGATAATTCGCGCGACGTGCGCCCCGGACTAAGCCACGACGACCATAACTATAAAGGTATGGCGGTTCGACGGTGGCACCAGGTGGGAGAAACGAGTCGATTTTTCAGTTGGCCTTTCCATTTAACGCTCACCAAACGTACGAGCACTCTCCGTGGTTGGCTCGCAACTAGGTGCGAGCATGTACAACATGTTCCTCTAGAGTATTGGCATTCTTCTAATAAGTATGCCATTGATATTGGCCGATAGCTCCTCGGCAAGATGTTGCAACATTTTTCCATAACGTTTATTGTTTGTAGATCATGATTCTATATGATACCGATGCTTTTACCAAGTTACGTGGTAGCGTATCGACGTTGAGTATAGTCCTCACCTAACAAGAAGACACCTTTGTGTTTACATTCCTCCTCTTAGTAGCTGCCCCACTGCCGCAGCTAGTAAGAGGGGGAATGTAACGCAAAGATACTTTCTTATTGCGTGAGGACCATACATGTCTGCGAAGGCTACAGCGTGTGTACTTTTTACTAATGTACTCATTTTACTAATATCGCTGCAGATCTACAGTATTCGCTAATTTCGAAGACACATTCGTTACATAAATCGCTTATGAGCCTTCAAATGATACCCAATTTTAATACCATTGGTCCTCGTGTTCCGTCGCACGGAAACGAAACACGTGACGTTTTTGTCGACAAAGTTCACGATCAAAATAGTTCTTGCCTAATATACGCGCAACCACTAAATTGCCCAATCTTAATTTGACGACAAGTCAACGTATTCTAGAAGCGCAGCCGAGTCTCCTTCTAGCTACACAACGAACATACCGATATTTTGAATAAAGGAATTGGTTCTCCGGAGTTGGCCTTACAACCCTACTTCGTTAACCCGTAGTATCCAAGTCCCAAGCAAGGTGACCGATACGACATCACACCATGTACACAGAAAGTACTCATTCAACATTTTGCTTTATTTCATAATTAGCACCTCAAGTGTCACATCAGTTGTAGGACTAACGAAACATTTAGCCAAACTGTGTTATAATCTATGAAAGGGTTACAACAGCAATTGCTACAGTGATGATAAAACATCAAAAGAATATCGAAATTTCGACATCGCAAATTTTGTAAGCACTATAACCTAAAATATAACGTGTGTACAAGCATTGTTTTATTCGATATCACACGATACCATTTCGTTATTTTCGTTATTTTCGTTATTTTTATTAGCTTCTCGAACATATGTGTCATTGCTATCCACCGATAGTTCCTCTGCAAGGTGTTGCAACACTTTTCTATGGCGCGAATTGTTTGCATAACAACAGTATACGTGTACGACAGGTTTGTCGAAGACAACTTTCTCGGCAGCGTATTTCCTTCCTGAAACTATTAACCCTAGAAAGAGTAACTAAGCCCCGAGCTTTCGCGCAGAAGATTAACTTCGGCTTGATGGGCCCAGTTGAATTTGTTACATGTTCTACTACT
>CM052166.1:2972226-2985744 GCA_028455555.1 Augochlorella aurata | reverse complement strand
TATGACGCTCATGTTATTATTGTTTTACTCTTTAATTCATACTGACATACATGAAACAAATGCGTTTTACAGTATCTAATGCAAAGTATAGGTTAGCTCATGAGGGTTGAGATAAGAGAAGCTCTTTAAAGAACAATCTTAAGAACACAACTCTCAGTGAGTATTTTGTTTTAAATGTTTTTCAGTGTTTTAAAAGAGAGACTTATAAATGTATTACAACATTTTGTAGTTGTAAACCAAGCAAATTCTTAATCTTTTCAGGTTTAGTTCTCTGCATTTTTTATATATAGGATCCTATCAAAACTTCAACCTGCCAAAAGTCATTTTAATTGTATAAGAGTCTTTTTCATTTACACGTACTTTTAGCAGATGACATTATTCAATTTTATGAGTAATTGAGTCATTTTACTCATTAAATACGTAATCAGTCAACCTTTATTTGTTGAAGAACTGAAAAAAGATGAAGGCGTCTGAGTTCAATTTGCGCCTATTACAGCAACAAGCAGTAGCCATAACCCCACAACCATTTTGGAGTACCCATATCATTTCCCCTAAATTTTTGAATTTACGCAATTATTACGAACATGAATAGATGCAATTTGAAACGATAGAAACATTAAAAGAAGTAAATGATACCAATATATTATTTTCAACTTACTAACACCATGAATGAGAGGAAAAGTGTATTTATCAACTACATAACTCATTAAAAATTATTTTAAATGATGATAAATAAATATTTGAGTTTTTGAACATTTATCTATTTTCAATAAAAGCATTTCTAATCTAAAATTGTGATTTTTAAAAAATAGGTCTCGCATTAGACCCTACCACCGCGCACATGTGTTCGTGGTCCCGATTGTCTTTGATATTGTAAACAGCGCATCTTTGGCAGCAGCATCACGAATTGTTGACCACGAAGGTGCAAAGGGTTAAGCCCAGTTCGACCTCCAAGACGGTTTAGTCCCCTACGACGACTGCGAATTACTTGCTCGACTTATCGTCGCGCGGGGTCCGAGTCGCGGACCTTTTCCTAACACCCCGCGTTTCCAGGCGTCCTATTAACGATTTCCGAGAGGGCAAGTAGGCAAGCCGATAAGTAAAAGGGAGAAAATAAAGCGTTAGGACGCACGCGAGAAAGCCGGGCGGTCGGAACCGCAGGGAGAACTCGCCGGTATACGATCCACGTACGAATACACGATCTCGGAGCACATCGCGATACTAGCGGCGACCGGGAAAAAATAAAAAGAATAATAAGAAGAAGCAGAAGCAGAAGCTGCCGCCTCCGGTAGAGGAGGCCTCGAGGTCGCGGCTGCGTAGTTTCCTACGCTCTGGCTCCCACGAGCGGAGCCACCAACAGTCGCTTTCCAGATCAGATTCATTGACCTCGCTGAATCTCTCCCTCTCCCTCTTTCTCTCTCTCTCTCTCTCTCTCTCTCTGTCTTCCTCTCCTTTTCTCCCTCTCTGTCTCTTCCACTGTCTCTCTTTCCGTGGACATGGCCGCTGGATGCTTTTTCTTCGTGACACACCGAGATCACCAACGAGTCACAGAGGGTGTACCAGGAAAAAAAGATAAAAAAATCTCGCTATCGTCGCCACGATTAATGCGATCTTCCGACGAGCATCGGCCATTAAACGATTTCTTGTCGCGAGTTCGGCGACGACCGTCGCGATTTCACGGTTCGACATTGATAACAGTCGCCAACACTTTCGCGGGAGTTTGGCAATCACTTTTTTCAAGGTGTTCCTGCCGACACCGCTCGCGCGAAAGCCGCTGCTCAGAGACACCAAATAGCTACTCTTCAGTACGTCACTTTGAGTACCTTCGATCTTTCTCTGGCCGCAGAAGTGGTCGGTTTCTTGTGCTGGCAGTTAGAAGTGGAAAACCTGTTTTTACTGCGAAAGATCAGCTTGAAATGTTTGGGGAGAATCAAATGATTCGGCTATCAGAAAAGTCCTGTACCAGATTGTCTAGGGTGGTGTAGCCGGTTATCGTGGTTTGATCAACCTTTGGTTTGTATCCGGGCATGATTAACTTTATATTTATCGAGTAAGGTGTATTAAATTCTTTTATTCTCTCATTTTGTTTATTTTTATAACCCCTTCTTATAGAACATTTATTGCTGGCCGTCGTACTTGACAAGTACTGGGAGGTGTGAATGTAAAAAGTTTCGCTAATTCATAAACTATAAACTATTATCTCAAATGTAGCGTACGGGTTTTCGAAAATTTGATCAACCTCTTAGACACGGCTGAATTTTGCGCGGGGCTGTTTCTCTGTAGGGCAGAGTTTCCCTTGAAGATATGATATATATACTTCCACTTTAATCATTTACTTTAATAACTAATAATACAATTAAGTAGAACACGAAACATCCACGAAAGCCACTATAGTGGCGCGTCGTGCCTAAGAGATTAACTGTAAAAGTAGCCGTAGTATGAAAAAAAACAACTGTTTTTATCCAAATAATCAACTTTAAATGCTTATAAAAAATAAGATAATTGACATATCAAAAAAATCATACGCTATATTATAGAATACTCTATGCAGGATATTTCTATAAAATTCGAAGTAAATCGGATGTATAGTTCCAGGGATTCCGTGGCAGCTACAGTGTAGAATGTATTTTTCTTCTGATAAAGTAAATTTTTTAACTTCACCTTCAGTCGCTAAACGTTCGACCTTCGAATTGTCGCTTTGACGTAACATTCGGCAGATTTTAAACTTTAAGGAAACAAACAATATCTGTCTTGTTGAGCCGTTAAGGTGGGGTCCCCCGTTAAATTTAATCAAACGTTTGTTCGACTTGCTTTTATTCGCAGTAAATGCTCACAGTTCGGTGATAAGAGATTCATAATACTGCAACATCAGTAAAAAGCGGCTCAGGATAGATTCTGATACACGGTTAAACAAGCCGATGTCTGCTGAAGAGGTACGGAGGATAAGAGTGGAGCAAGTTCACCGCAGTCCTCGTTTATCTCGAGGAGCGCCCCAAGGGTTTCGACGCGGCGCGGCGCCCTCGCAGAGAAAACAAATGATCAGAGGAACAGGAAGCCGGGCACATATGTACACGGGAAAAAGTTGCACGCCCTGGGCGGCGGTGTGTAAGAGTCCGTGATCAGAAAGTCTATGGGGCTCTTCGAGATGAATACCCACAAAAATAAGCTCGGACGAACGCTTGTCTGCGCGGAGTTGCACAAAGCGTGCCCAGAAAGGATTCCACGATACGAGAAGCGAGACAGAAACGAGTTTCGTTGCGGAAAGAACTCATTGATAGGTTTCATTCATCCCTGGTTGCCCTTAGTCCCTTTATTTTACTTTACCCGAGCATTATTTCTTATTAACCTTTTTACGAATCTGTTCAGCAAGAACGTCACACGTTTTAGACACTACGTTACAGTTTCGTATCTCTGTTTAATGTACGAAATTATGAACGAAACATAATTGGTGGAATTGAAATGTAAAATAGAAATATCTTTGCTCCTTTTCTTCAGGAACATTTGAGAATTAATTATTTTATACAAAACCAAAATAACGTTAAAATTCACTACCGAAAGACTCTTTATGCTAAAACTAATAAACTATATAATAATAATAATAATAAATATATATGTTTAGTTATACAATTATTATTATTATAAATGTTTTATAATATTTTATAGCTACAGTGGGTAAAGAAAATATTCTGAATGTCCAATTAATATTTCATTTTACCAGAGCATTTGAGGAAAATAAGAACGTCATTCCTTACTCTTTATTGTATCCGTTATACACGTATAAGATTCGTGTGTACGTATTCATTATTTAGTCTCCTTTTTATCAACTGTGTATCTTATCTTCTTTTACCGTTCATTTGTCTTTAGTAGAACGCGCTCCATCATATCCGATTTTCTCAACGGTTATCGGCTATCATTGTCAAGTCGAGAACCATTTATTATCTAGGAGCTGTCCTGTCGCCGAAGGCGTGAACCACCGAGAAGTGTGTCACATGTGCTCGTAGTCGTACCCAAGATGTTTCTCGCAACACTGCATGAACCTAATGAAAAGTACTTTCAGATCGAGGGAGTCCTTTTTAAGTAACGTATCGCCGATGTATTTGTTCGCATCGTTTTAAATCGAATCTAGATCATTTGCACGACATCGACCTCGCCAACGACATCAACCGCGGAGATCTTGTCACTGACACATTTTTCCATGTTTGTTATGATTACACGATGAAACATGGAAATCGGCGCAATTATAATTCCACGCTGCTTTGGTTTTTCTTGTAATATTGTACATAGAGTATTCCATGAAAGTGTTCGAACATCTTTTCAAACGGATTAATTTCTTTGGGCTAAAGGATCTTTTTGCGATGTTAAAGGGGTTAATTTATCAGACAACGGCTAAAGAAAATGGTTTTCAAGAATTACAATTTCATGGAGCGACAGAAATAAATAAAAAAACTCACGTTGCATTAAGTCACAAAATTACGCTCCACTGTCGTGTCTATTCATTGTTGGCAAATTTGATTTGTTTTATTATTTTTCTCTTATTCTATTTCGTTCTATAATCTACGACTGTGCTTATACAATATGTAAAAGTAGCTTTTATAATGTTCTTTCTCGATAATTTTCTTTGCAAAGAAATGGTTCGTTAGTCATTATGCATTAATTAATCCCTCTAACATCTTCAAAAGAAATTCAAGTCACTTAAATTAGTTTTGAAAAAGTCATTTTTATTAAGAGCTGTCCGAATACTTTTTCCCAAGTATAGCGTATAGTTCCTGCAATTATCGCAGACAATTTTTATTACGCACAGAAGTCGGCAATTCGATCGTAGTTGAACGTTTAAACGATTTTTCCGTTAATTCATATGGAAAAAGTGACCTAGCGCCGTTAGCTCAACGATCCACCCACGAGCGGACTCGTCGCGCGCAAAAGTGGAGGTCAACGCGACCGAGATGTTGAGAAGCGCACGAAGTAAAGAATCTTGAGAGTGCAGGGGATGCAGACGCACCGTGCATCCTTTGAAAAGGAAACAGCAAAACGGTACACTTTGAAGTCTATAAAAATGCGATGGGAGGAGAGAGAAAAAAAGAATCATGCCTCGAATATCTTCGGAACTGGAACACGATCGCCGGCTGTCGATCGAGCAGAACCTGGCTAGCAGAGAAACCAGGAGAAGCTGGTTTACTAATCACCCGAGAAACGCCGCGATTACAATCCCGTGGAATGTGCTTAGAGCCGTCGTTACGAAAGGCTTCTACTCTCACGTTCGAGCGACCGTGTGTTTTTACATATGTATATTCGAGGTGATCGCGTGTACTCGCTATGTGCACCGGCTGCAGGAATTTGTCTAAGACCGGCAAGATCGGTTTTAATATACAGGGTGAGGCACCCGAGTTTGTTACCTAAAACAGAGGTTCTCAATCCTGGTGAAGTCAACCCTTATCAGTTGATTCACCTCGATGCCAGAAGCGTCACTAATTGCTGTAACTTCTTTTACTATGATTTACAATTTCCTATGAGATCAAATTTCTAATCTTGACAATGTTTCGTATGGATTAGCGTGAATGTGTATAACGATTTTAAAGATCATACAGGGTGTCCGAAAATTATGTTACTTCCGGGAAATGAGGAGTTCCTGAGATCATCTGAAGTAACTTTGTCCTTATCAAAAATACAATCCGCGGCTTTGTTCACGAGTTATTAACGAAAAATACTGACCAATAAGAGGGGAGCTCAGCTGGCGCGAGGCGGCTGAGCCAATGAGCGGAACTGGGATTTGACCGCTCGTTGGCTCGGCTGACACGACTAAGCACCCATTCACATTTTTTGTCTTGAAAATTATTTGTTTTTGAGATAAACTACCATTTATTATGGTTGGTAGTTTATTCAAGTAACAATGGTGGACACATAATTTCTACAATGCAAATACTTTTTCATTTTATTTATAAGCTGAAGGTTGCATTCATTGACGTATTCGAATGTAGCTTCAATATACTTTTCTCCGAAGACATTACTTCATTAGTCTCTTTGACATTATCGCAAGCAATACAATAACACCGCTATCGTGAATCAGAGAGAATCGTAGGGAGAGACAGGATATGAGCATAAAATAACAGCGTGCGATCATATGAATGAAATATAAAACGGAAAAGAAACTAATTGATCGAAATGTAATCAGTTCGGTAGTAGTATTTTCTATTGAGCGTCTTAATTAATGTAGTAATATTGCTATAGTTGACTCTACACTGCAATGCTAATGTTGCAGTAATTTTTGCTACCAGCGAAATCTAATATAGGAGAATGAATACAAAGGTTAAAAATTGTCTTACTATTTCTTTAAACTACGTTACTATAAACGCGTTGCAAAAGAAGTTAATGTATAATTATAGTAACAAATAAAATTACTGTTTGAGCTAAAATTGACTGTTAAATAAAATTTTAAATAATAATGTCTGCTCGTATTTTGTAACATTTAAGTATATATAAATGTCACAATGTACGTTTATACAAATGAGAACTGCGAGATCAAGATTCGTTAGAATAATATTAATTTCTCCTGTCTCATAAATAATGTGTAATAAATGTACGAGTGGACAGTTAACCTCTGGCAAACTTCTCTAAATAATTAGCTTAATTAATTACAAATAGAAATAGAATCGAGAAACTCACCCTGTATATGAACCACATCATGCACTATTCCCGGCCTGCTTAAGTCAGAGAATGTTCGATACATTCGTTCGGATTGTTTCGAAACCATTCGTATTATCCGAAGGAATTCCCTGTAAATCATAACGATTAATATTACTCGTTATCCCATTAACTCCGGACATAGTTGCAAATCGGAAACACAGCACGGTGCTCACCGTGACTTGGTTATTATACATTTCACATTTTTTGTACGCAAATAAAACGATGCAATGATATAATGGAGTTGTTAAGAAGCTAAAAGCATTTCATGGAATAATCAACTTGATACAGGTGCTTAGCAAGACGTTCTATCGTCATTTCTATTTAATAACGTATGAATTTTCTCACTACGATTAAATGAATATTGAAGCAGAAATATGAGTTCAATTTTAGAAACAAGACTTTAAAAGTATTTCATATAATAGTTATTAATAATGAATCTTAATAATGGTTAATAATAATGGATATTAATAATCGTTATTTAATAGTGGATATTAATAATAGTTATCAATAATGGATATTAATAATCATTATTGCTAATATGTTCTACACGAAAATATGGCATATTATGAATTCTCATCTGGTAAATGCCTTTTATTTTTATTTTATACGCATGCTATTTAATCAAATATATATAGACTACTTTCACTTTGACTTAAGAAGGTTTGTTCATTTAATCCTCGCCGTACCACGTCCGGTTTCTTTCGGACACAGAGCTAAAAGCCTGATTTGACCGTTTGACACTTGACACTTTGCCATCTGTCGATTCTTAAAAAAAAATACAATAAGATAATAGTAATAACAATAATAATGATAGTAACAATAAAAGTTTAGTTCAAAATGTTGATATACACAAATCATGAGACTTCGCGTGAACGCTCAAACACTAGTATTACAATGGTAAACAATATAAATTCCACCGGTATTTTCTGTGACAAAGAATTGTAAAATGTAGAGGTGAGCTAGATTCTAGTTTTAGACCTTTTTCGGTTAAAATTTACTTTGCAAAATTGTCTATTTTATTGGACTGAATAACTTATAACATTAAACGAAAATAATGTACCAAAAAAGTAAGATACGTATAGTTTAATTTTAAATTTTCGGGTAAGGATAACTAACTTATCTATGCATAAGTATGTAATAGCTTGGTTTTCCCTACTGCAACGATATTTCAAGTTGTTGAAACAACTTTTTGCTAGTCAATTGTATATTAGATACGGTGATGTGGCATTTTCAAGTAAATGATGGCATAGAATCCCAAATGTTATCGAGATCCTGTCCCGGGGAATTCCCGGGTTGTTACCTGTAAATTGCAAACCGTTCCATTTGACTGGAACGGTCCACCTTTTGGGGAATAATTAAGCAGGTAAAATATAAGTAGTAACTCTGCAGCATCGAGAGATGCTATAATTCGGTTGCTCTCTCCCCCTCTCTCTCTCTCTCTCTCTCTCTCTCTCTCTCTCTCACTCTCTCGTGTGCCACTATTTACTAGCCCGGATAAAGGAAATACAGCGTCCACGGATTGTACACGCCATTCACCTCAGTTTATTGCACTCGGAATCATAGTATTATTACTATTACAAGGCAAGAGTACTTAATTGCTAGGGAACAATAACAATAAAGAACTTTCCTTAAAAGTGAGTGAAAGTTCATTCGTTGATTGAGCCTTGTACCTGCTCCACTCCAGTCCCCTAACCGAATCGCCTCTATACAAAATCATGCACCTCCGACACTATTTCTGCAGAAACAAGGAACATAGTATGTAGTGCATTTATTTTCTTTATAGGTGGAGTCGTTTCGGAGATTTGAAGGTCAACTTGATTTTCTTAAATGGAATACTATATTTTTTTATATAAAAATATGGAAGAATATCGCGTTCTAAATAAAAAGCTCAGCATAGAGATATGTTCAAACAAATAAGATTTGTATTTTTATTAGAGTTTTAATTAATTAATAAATTAATACGTGTAGTGCAATCAAAACAATTTTTCGATTATATTTTTTATGCAACAGCTGTTCAACTTCTATGTACAGCAAGGTGTAATTTTGTAAAATTATTAAACAACAATAAATAAATCAGATGATATTTTACTGCCCATTTGTTTAATGATATATTCAAATTTAATGATATAATGAAAATACATGATCATGAATGAAAATGTATGTCCGAGAAAATCTCAATTCTCATTTCCCTTTGTTACTTTTGAAATTTAATATACGTCTAGAAAAATTCTTCCGAAAATTCCAAAGTATCAGTGGTAAAACGTTCGCGTCCATTTTCCATGCAGAACCGAAATTTCCCTGAACGTTTGGAAACAGCGTGTATTCCAAATGCGCCGAGGAACGTCATTCGGCGTGGGCATTGTTATTCGTCGATGATCGACGCATCTGCATTCCGGAGCATGTAAATATTTCCATTCTGCGATCAGACGTTAAATAAATACATTCTATTTCCTGCAAGGCGAATCACGAAGAAGCTTAAAGCGGATAGGCTTGAGCAATTCCCCGAATCTCCAAATTGCAGGCACTGACAATAGGGATCAGCTAGGTAGTCGAGAACCACATCAAACTTTTCCAGAGACAATGACCAGAAACACAATGTTTGGCATATAGGGTTTATGATCTGTAGACGCCTTCTAAAATTGTCTGGTCACAATTAACCGTTTCAAGGGATGTTAAAATCCTTGCTGAGCGTACTTCCTATATACCGTTGCTTGAATTCTTAGCACTAAACCTACGGTAACGTTAAAATGGTTTCAATTCTAAGAATTCTATTTACAGCGGTGTGCAATATTACATTTGTATATTTCTATTTTCTATTATTTCTAATATAGAAATATACAAATACAATATTTTATTTTGTTTTTTTTTTTAAATCTACAGAATAACTCGCTAAAAGAGACTCCTTACAGTACCGTGAATAATTATAAAAGTAAGTAATTGTAAAAGTAACTTTTACATTTTTTACAGATATTTAACACGTTCAGCGCCAACAATCGACCACCAAAATTTTCACAAAATCAAAACAACTTAATGAATTGATCATAGGGGATGGAATTAGAATTCTTTCGCATCCAAAACATCCTAGTCAAATTCAGTTTGTTCGGATATATTAAAATGAAAATGGATTTTCAAAATTGTTTAAAAATTAGCGTCACCGTATTCGGGTGACGCGACGCTCAACGTGTTGAACGATCACCAAAAAGAAAATAACTATATTTGTAGATTTCGATATTGGAAATAATAGAAAATAGAAATATGCAAATATGATGTATCGTTAAGTTTTTCTTCAAATATCACTAAAAGGGTAAATGTTACTTTGAGTCCATAATTATTCGCAGCACTGTATATGAAAATATTGAAAGGATTTTAAAAATTCAATAATACATTATAATTAGACCACGAATTTTACACATTTATGGCAAAAATGAGTGGGTGGAATACGATCCTGTAAAGGTATGAAATATTTTAAGATTACTGTTATGTTAGTTTCAATATATCGACATTATTAGATAGAAAAATACATTTTTATCTAACTTCTGTTTCTTACAGTTATCGTAGAAACATTTTATTTTACATAAAAATCCGCGGTCTAATTACAGTAAAACTGGCAAAATATCTAAGTGAATTCAGTATTGTCTTTTTTATATCTTCTTTCGAAAACGATTAAATTATATGCTACACAAAAATAATTACACGAAAGATTGTACGGTGATATTCCACCCATTTTTGGAGAATACATCAAAATGCAATACTATCCCATAGAATTTCGAAATTTTGTGATATTTAGATATTTAGATATATTCCGAATTATTTGTATGTAAATATCACCGTAAAAGTATGGTATCGCATGAACAGCCACAGTCTGAAGCTAAACGAATGCGAACAGAAACGGAAACTTCAGAATGCGGTGGGGTTGACGATGTCGTAAAAGGGGGTCGGCGGAGCGCAATTTTGCAGGGAGATTACTGTATCTAACTTCTTGCGATCGCTATGAATTCCTTACGGAAGTTGAGAAATTTAATCGTAAAAGTTAAACACCGTGTGAATAAATTATGTCGGCCGTTTAACTGCGAAATGAACCAGGAAGAAAGTTCCTCGCTGCCCGAAAGATGCAGATGTTCTTTCTTGATTCGTAATTATATGTAGAAATTAATTCGTGGCTCGCGTAGTTAATTTCTTTTTCTTTTTTTAATCACAGTAGTTGTCGTTTCTACAGGTTTCTGTGATGTGAATTGTCTCACCATTACTTTTCTTAACGCTAGAACAAAACAATAAGCCAAACTGGGCTTCGTCCACTCATATCTCTTTATGTAATACAGAATTTGGCAAATGAACTTTCCTTGAAATATTAGTTACATATGTAAATAGAATTTTTAAATATATTTAACTACGTAATATTCACATGTAATTACCATTTTAGAAAAAGCTTATTTGCTATTCTGTATTACATGTGAAGATACAGATATTTATAGTTCATTGGCTATTTCAAAAATCTATTTTCCCCTAGTCCTATCTATTGGTTAGCGTTTTTCGTTAATAACTCGTAAACAAATTGCATTTGCGCTAAAGAAAAAGTTACTTCAAACTTCTGCTTATAATCAATTTTCGCTGATAAAATAGGAAAATATATAAAATCGTACAAAATGCTATTTTTTATCAGATTCTTAATAGCTAATAGATAGATTGCGAATCTTTATGAAAATTCCCACTTTCTGAGACTTTTTTATAAAAATCACATTCAACAGAAATTTTCCTTCATCGATAAAAAAGACACTTCGTGGTCAGTATAAAATTCTAATACTGACAATTTTTATTGATATACACCGCAGTCTACCAATAAGGAACTTTTGAAAGTTCCTGATATTTGAAGGCAGAATAAAAATGTCTCCTATTTTGCAATAAGCTAATTAGTTCTGATTGTATCGTCTATTTTTAAATAAACAACATGAAGAAAGGAATATAAATGAAGTTGCATAACCGTTAGTTTCAAAACAATTTCCTTCTCCCCTGGTTTTATTTAGAGTTTCTTCAACTGCTTGATTTTTAGCGACTAAGTATGATGATCTGTTATGTCATTAGTAAAGTGCTAATTTTATGCATTTATGTCAAAGAATGGTAGATTAAAAACAAAACAGTAGAGACATTAAAAGAATTTAAAAATACAGTTGCATTACTTTTAACTCAATAAAATTATTGAAGAACGAAATCAATGGATGATATAGCTCCCCTGTATTTTATAATTAGTCCACACAATTTTTACGTTGCATAAAAATCTGCAGTCTAGTTATTAGGTATTTGACGAAATTGTTCATTTTGATTTCCGCGAGGTTTCCGTTTAGCGTTGACCAGAATTGGCTATTGAATAAATGAAAGATGGCATATACATGTTTCAAGATTCTTAGCTGTTAGTCATTTAAAACGTAGCTGATATAAAAAAAGTATAAAGATGAAATCTCATGTTGGCAAGTCATTCTTCACGATATATTGACATAACCTTGACATAACTTGTCTATCAACAAGTTAGGATATTCCTGTGCAATATCAATCTTCCAAAGGGTTTGCAGTGGCCGATAGTTTCTGTCAGTCCTCGACTAGTATGGGGTGGGGGACAAATGACCTACCCCGGTGCCCTTCTTTCCCGGCATCGTATTCGATTGGTTGGTGCCTCCTACTGGTTGTATTAGCTACCCTCGTTTACCTGTAATTTCACGTGCTGTTTACTCATTGCCAGTCCGTGTTCGAACTTGACGCCGCGCCGGTCGGAACTTGTGCGCTGGTGTGTTGCGCGCCTATGCAGTTTGAGAGTTTGTTACAAGTTTATGGACTTCGGAACAGTAATCCGTGCTAGTCGACAGGGGTAAAATTTGCAAGTCACCCATTCCGGAGACTTAATATCAGCTTGGGTAAGTAAAAAGTGTTGTTAACGTGTACTTCCATGCCGTTGTTATTTTTTCATAGTTCTCTTCTGTGATTCGCACGTCGTTCTCCGGCTTGTTCGACGTTGTTGTATTAAAAAGACGCTAGTCGAAGATAATTGTAGAGAATGATAGCATTTTTGAGAAACGAGAGTGAAAATAAAGCATCGCGGATAAAATGTATTAACTGATTAACCCTTCTTTGCATGATTTTTTCTATTTTTATTTTTTTTTTTTTTTTCTTAAACAGCGGAATGACAAGTTCTAGTCCTGGTAATTCACAGTGAAGTTTGCTATTTTTTGACAACTGCGTTTCGTTGTACGCAATAGTCGTTTAAAAAGTTGCCAGCAACAAAAAATTTACAGTACAAGGGTTTTGTGTACCTTTTTTTGTTGAGTAAATATTATGATTGAAATTTCCATCATCATGCAAAGAAGGGTTAAATCGAAAGTATTCAGACATATGCTTCATTGTTACGGAACTCGTCAGAATTTAACGACTCTGCGTATCCGATGAAGAAACGGGCCCCGTCATCTGGTCGGGTAATTAAGTTCCAGCAACTTCGACATCTAATGTCATTGATATTCGGGTTTCTCTGATAACGATTTAACGAGCCGTAGAGAAAGTGCACGGAGTGGAGAGTCGGTCCGGCGTGAAATTACAAACACCAATTAAACGCGATTATGCCCAGCATAATTTTCCGATTTCCTCTTTTCGAGAAGTGAGCATAACAAGCACCGTTCCGCCGCTGTATAACGTCGTTTCAACGACCTTATAAATGGGACGCTATTTTCTGGTCTTCACTTTCATTCCTGCAAACGAGAAACTGAAAGAAAGCGAGCAATGATTTATGCGAATTTCAGTCTCAGTACAAGAACAACTCGCTTTCGTAAAGTTTTATCATAATACTCCTTCTGCGGT
>CM052166.1:2956487-2972126 GCA_028455555.1 Augochlorella aurata | reverse complement strand
AAAAAAATGTTTCAAGCATAAGTTGTACATTTTTTACGTAGAATATGATTCAGAAATAAAAAAATATAGGTTTGTGACAAAGAAAACAATAACCTTGAAAACGCACACGCATTAAAAACCTAGTAGTACTCCACTCGAAATGCTAAAGGACACGTGCAGCTTGATTATTTTAAATCAATACATAAAGAAATTAGAAGGAAGTAACATAATTTCGAGCTGCAATGAGAGTGAAGTGTTTAAAGGAAGCAGAGGATTTATTGAGAAAGTCCAAAGTGTCGGTAAAATGGTTTCAATTGAAGTGATACAAACGATTAAAGCGAATAAAGTAGAAAGCAATATAAATGTGAAGAGGCCATACTGAAAGTCGTGACGGACGTGGTGCAACTACAATAATTAATGTTTTATAAATGATTAGCCATTGGCCTACAAAAGGGGCGCTGGCGCACTCAGCCGACGAGTGCTACTACAACCAGTCAAAGACTCGTTAAACAAAGAGGGTAAAGGCTCTCCGTCTAAGATTTATTATTGTAGCATCTGATACTAATGAAGTACAGCCCCCTGGAATTTCGAGCAGTGCCTCGCAGGAAACACTAATTTGTTAAATAAGTTTCTGGAATGTCCAGATGGCATCTAAGCAAATGGCGTCTATTAAGACTGAAAACTAGGCTAGCCGCCGCGGCCAAAGATGATTCAATGCTTGAGTGAAAGCTCTAACAACCGAAGCTGAATGCAAACGCAGTGACATGAAATACTTCCTTTCTCAATTTAAATTCCTCGAAGTACTTTGAGCGCAACTTTAGAGTGTTTAACCAATTCAACTAGTTTAATGGAATTGAGTTCATACGTACACGTACGTAGATCAAAGAGCGAGGTTTCAGAAAACTCTCTACCTTTGCGCGCACAATCGGATATTATTATGTTATTAGACGACGCTGTAACGGGATAAGGAAATTTAGGCGAGTTATCGTTTCAACAGGCAGGTTTGAAGACAGCGAAATTATATGAAATTACACTTCCTCTCACGAAAGCTGCGGTGTACAATAACAAGCTGCAACCTGTATTTAATTCTGCTCAAATATGCATTTTATAATTATTTAAAAATTCATTGTGCTGCAATTTGGCGTTTTATTGATTCGAAACGAAAGTGCATAAATATCAACCGAGGAGAATAAACAATTATTGTTATACTGTAAATAATTCTGCGTATATGCAGCCATGTAGACGAATGTTAATACAACTATTAAATTAGTTTTTAATAGATGCATAATAATGTAAGAAATTATCAATGAAAATGTTAAATAAATAGGGGATTTTTGTGCATAATGAATACTGTTTGCCTCAATTACAAAACGCACGAATCAAGTAGGAATTTCTACCTTTCTTTAATATTTTAAATAAGTTGAAAATAGTGTATCGAAATTCTTTCCACCATTTCGTCACAAACAGATAAAATCCACAATCTAGATATACATAGATCATGTAATTAACAGCTAACATGATGTTAACCCTTTTAGTGCTGAAACACGATATATCGTTGTTGGCTACACTTGAAAAATATTGTTTCCTTAATATTTTTACTAAATAACAATTTCATTTCTTATTTCCTCTCCCTTTTTGAATTTGGTAATTATCAGGTTTCGCAAAATTTTAGTAATTTCTTTCCGAAACTTTATCAAACTATATCAAAGACTCTTTTGGTCGTCATTAAGAGGGTTAAATAGGGGGAGAAATAGTTTTGAACGATACTGTACTCTAACAAACAAACAGACAAATCAGATACTGTTATAGTTTTCCTCGCCCCCGTCTACGTATAATGATTATGCGTATAACTAACGTGGTTTTTCTGTTTGCAGACGTTTCCGATGTGTCAAGCCTCGCGAGGAAGGTGACGAGCAGGTTTCAGACGAGAATCTTCAAGATAGCTCGAACGAATCCCGCAAGAAGCCGCGCCGAATAAAACGAAAATGGTGACGATAAGCCAGCGACGAAGGCATCCTCGATGGAGAATGCTATTCACCGTGGTCATTTTGTCGAGTTTCGTCAGGCATTGCGAGTTAACGTCTACAAAGAGACTAACCGACGCCAGCTCGTCCTCCCCGGCGGCCACGTTATCAAGAAGTTCCGGTGAAACGAGGTCTCAGAACTTAGGTTCACCGAACGATCTAGCCTGGCAGGCTTGGCTTCTACTCGACTCTCAGACAGGAGCGCACTCCGGCATGGATTCAGCGACTTTTCTAAGACGGATTACGCCGAAGAGCGTCTTCATCGCTCCCGCGTTGCCAGCTTTGCCACCTTGCGCGGACGGCTACGAGGCTGATACGATGGGCAGATGCGTGAAGAATGTGAACATCAACCAGGAAGCGCACTTTGTCTTCCTTCTACAACAGCTGAATAGTCGATACGGCAACCGAGGCGGAAGCTCCGACTCGTTCAGCAACAACCAGAAGAAGTCCAACGGGCCTCTGCAGCTAAACATCCCCCTACTCCCTAACTCCGACTCACAGTCGTCAAAGTTGGAAGCTGAAGAAGCCAAGGACACGATCAAGATCCCCGTGGTGGTGCCTCCTCGCGTCGAAATCCAGTCGGACGAGGAGAAACGACAATCGAAGCCGATCACCAGACTTCAAGAAACGAAGAACAACATCAAACCGAAGGACGACGAGTCCGTGTTCCTCCATACAGACTCCAACGACTCTGCCGAGAAAAACCGTGAAGAAACTCCGTCGAAATTCGATGCTGTGGTTCCCGTAGCAGAGTTTCCTGTCGACGATGCGAACGACACCAACGTCTCCGAAGTCGTCGACTACAAGATACCGAACGACCTGAAGACACTGCTGAACATGTCAAGCCTGAAAACGATCAACATCACCGACGGCCAAGGGATGTGGAAGAACGGATCGCAGCTTCTGAATTCGACGGAAGCGACGCCCATGTTGATTCTCCTTCCGTCGACGGCGACGTCGCCGAACTTGGTGCTCCCCAACACTGAGGACTTCTCGTCGGACAGCAACGCGAGCCATCAGGCGCACGTTCGGGAGAGCAATGTGACGGGGAACGTTACTGATAAAGAAATTGTCAGTCAAATCGTTCCAGAATCGACGCTCCCGAGCAAAGATCTCGACGTACCACCGGCTGTGGTAGAAAGGATCGAGGCGAACAAGACGCAAGATGGAAACTCGTCGGACATTCGTAACTCGCACGTCCAAGGGTCGCAGGAGACGGAGCCATTCTACGACGACGAAGAAGCGAGCGAAGATTACGTGGACAGTACGAACCTGCCGGACGAGGAATCGTCGGAAACGGAAGGCGGTGAGATTTTGAAGCACGGCGAGGCCGGGATGGCGATAATACTGAAAGGTATTAAACGATTACAGAATGAGCACCGGCAACAAACGGAAGCTGCTAGCGAAGCGAAGATCGGCGAAACATCGAGCGGCGATTTGTCGAGTGACTCGTGGGTGCATTCGAACGAATCCACGACCACCGACAAGGAGGAACGGGACGAGGCTGGTAGCAACGTGTCCAGCGAAGTGAGCATCAATGGTGACATGATCGTAGAGACCACCCTGCTGGACGTGACCACGGATAAGACCCGGAACATCACGAGGACGTTGGACACCAACAGCACCAGCAGCATCGAAGACGGCGACGAGTATCTGCGAGAGCTTTTCGAATCGGAGAAGGAGATGAATCCGGAACCCTCCGTCCAAAGTGTCCACGATCCAAACGAAAAGGAGCAACCCATACCGGATAGACCGCAACCAGCCGAAGACCCAAAGAGCGACGAACTGGAGGCAGCACCCTCGTCCTCCGAGTCTCTGCTGTACGACCCCAATTTTCGGGAGCATTATGCCGAAGGGGATCCCATCACTGAGATCCACACGATCGGCGAACAATTGTCTGACGGCAAAGAGACCGCGTTTCTGAAAAAGTCCAAGGTCCCAAGTTCCTTTCAGAACTTCGAGTCGGAGACGAATTTCAGACCTATGCTAGAGAACAGACACCCCACCTATCCGAAACAGCCCGTCAAGTTCCCCTCGGAGGAGGTGAACAGCATACACAGTCAGGACTACAAAGAAAGAATTCCGTATCCTCTGGACGACGGTCTACATTCCAGCACGAAGAGCAGCGTGTTCGCCCATCAGAAACCCTTCCACCGAGGACTATCCTCCTGGCGAATGGCTTCCAGGCAGCAGGTGTCCAGTCAACAGGTGGGAACGGCGCGCAGACAGTGGCAGCAGAGACAGCCGCCAATCTCGATCTCCTTCTGGACGGCGATGCCCCTGATGAGGGACCCTAGTCTTTACTCGGCCGACCAAGACTCCCACAGCAAGACGACGAACAGTCAGACGTACACGAACAACAGATTCCCGGAGGTCTCGCCGTCCTGAAGGGTCATCCCGAGGAGCTATCACGTGCCGCAATTCGCCTGACGATCCGAATGGGCTAATCGCGTCGAAATCGAGGGTACCTGTCGGTGGATAATGGAGTGTCGCCGGGAGGTTACTTCGGCATTTTCACGCTTCGTCGCTCCCAGTGGGAACGTCCAAAGACTGTAGAACTGTGCCAAATAGATGAAAAGAGTCGCGTCGAACTCTCGCCGGCTCGGAATTCGCGTGCCAGCCGATTCGTCCGTCGCGGAGGAACTGATCGACGACGGCCTGATCGATCGCGCATTCTACGTACTTACAGTCAGAGCAACGAAGACACAGGATCGTCTGAACCGATACGCGGCGGAGTCGATACGTTGCGTAACTCTCATTAGAGACCTCGCCAATTAGCGTCCGTGCAACGACGATGCTCGATCGTCTCCGAAAGAAAGAGAAAGAGAGAGAGAGAGAGAGAGAGAGAGAGAGAGAGAGAGAAAGAAAGGAAACAGAAAAAGAACTAGATACTAGGTCCGTCGAGAATAAGAGAATCACCGTTGAAAAACGTCTTCGAATTCGGGATTAACCGCGTTTCAAGGTCGCGGAACACATGTTGCGCCACGCGCACCGTCGGCGATGTAAAACGTTTTTTTCGGCCTAATTCACTGAATATCCAAAACAATTCCGCCAAAACTAGTATTACATATACATATGTATACATAAGTGTATATACGCGTCGTATATGTTCACTTGCATGTATAAATATGTGTATGCTTGTACTTGGCGTTTTTGGAGATGTCTTTTTTTCTAATTGACAATTTGAGAAACTTTTTAATCGAAGAAACTTGTATAGGCCTAATTTACCAATTAAGAATGTTTTCGATAAGATTGATAGTATTAATGGCGTGAATATCCCCGAGCTTCTTGTGTAAAGGCTAAGATCACACGTTTTCTTTTTTCGAACGCAACCATGTTGGACTTTATAGCAACAGCGTCAAAGGCCGTATTAAGTTAACGCTGGAACGACAGCTTTCGTTCTGGGATAACTTTGTTTCGTTTCGCGTTGCGTTTTCTTTTTTCCGTGTGGCCTTGGTCATGTGATCGACAACCCAAAATGCTTTTCTTTTTTAATGGAATCATAATGTTAGATGTAACGCTTGAATGTAAGAACTCATTTAATAACGAAATTTGGTACCTTTATTAGAGGCTTTCGTATGTCTAAGACGGTATTATGTTAATAAGGAAAAAGTCGAGACTATTTTAAGCGGAGAAAGTGATAAGCCAACGGATTAAAAAGAATTACATAATTTTCCTGTTAAAATTCTGTCGGCTAGTGGACACCTCGAGGGAAGCTTTCTAAAGCCGTGTATGTGTGCAGGACGTTCCAAGGTGACGGTTACAAGTTCAGTGTCATCGTTTGTAAACCGATTAGTTTTTGAATCGCACGGATTAAGAATCGTTGACTGAATATGATACTAGAAATACAAATAGAAATAATCGAAATTCGAACATAATCGTTTTGTACATTACATATTACATATGAGAATACTCGAGCACACTAAATATCATTGGTTTACAAATTTCTGAATTGAATTTTCCAAACCCTTAAATTTAATTTACCACTTGAATTTGTATACTCAATTTTATAAATGTGTTTTTATACGGACACTCAATTTATTCTATGTCTCAAAATTAAATCGGAGCAAATATCGAAATCTGATCTTTTAAATAACACCTGTCCTAACTCGTTTTTCTAAGACACGTAATTTGCAGATCCGTTTCCTCCGAGATACCTTAATTTTGAAACGTAGAATAATTCCACGAAACGTGTGGCAACTGTTCAGTAAGGTAAAGCAGCATAGGGTGAAAGCTTGAAATATTAGAATTCAGAATCTTAAACGAGACGAATTTTGTATATTTTTAAAACATTATATAGCATATTAAGGACTTAGATACTCCGAGAAAGTATGTAGGTGTTATGAGCCTATGAGGCAAAAAAGTAACAATTTTCGACGTATCGAGCCCAGGGTGTCACTTTCTCTATCCCTTGAGCGTGTGTATAGTATACAAAAGAGTGTTCTAATGATTCTTGCCATTAATAGCCGAATAACTAACGATCCGAATAGCAAGATTCATTCCAGCAGAGTGTACCTCTTTCCTCAAAGGTATCTACTATAACGTAGTTCTCAACATATTGTTCCGGTATAACAATGAAATGGAAGTACTCTGTCGTTCTATAAAAAACCAAATATTAGTTAACGAAGAACCTACGTCAAAATCTCAGTATAGCATTCTTATTTCCTATGTGCCACGATTCGAATATCTTGTAGCACGCGACCAGAAATACTATATCGCGCTATTGTACGTGCACGCTACTCAAGATTACCATAAAGTCCACCGAGCCTTTGATAGAACAAATATTCCGATAATTAAACTGCAAATCTGTGTACAAGACAAAAATGTTCTGCATCAATTCCAATTTACTTTCTTTCTTAATTGTCAGAAACTCTGTTGATCTCTCTACTGTTTTATCGGATTTGCGGATAACATAATAAATTCATCGACGTTCAAAATAGCAGCATCATTACTATACTCCCAAGAAGGAAAATTTAGTAGCTCAAAGAGCGAGTGACTTTATGGAAAATTTGAGGACTGTGCATAGATCATCAACAAACGAAACCTCTGTTATGAAAACAAGCGAATTGTAAGACGATCGCAAGGTCGCGCTCACAATCATTTAACCGTGAATAAAGCATCCGCGCAATAAGTCACGATCGTACATTGCAAAAATCGTGGATCATTAACTTGATATCCATGTCCGATTAATAATAATGGAAAGATAAAAGTGAAGAATCGTTTGTCTATATTCGTGAAAGTCGAACCAGTCGGTTCTCGATCGAATATTAAGCAAGATTCCATTCGAAACGATCCGTGTATCATGCTCGTTAGAATCTGGGTTCACAAGCCACGCAAAATCTGCCTGTGACCCAGGTACATCGAATCAGACTGATTTTTAGCGGTATTGCGTTATTTATAGGATTCGGGCTCGCAATCTGCCACGCGAAGTATCAAGAGGTGCACCGGTCTATAGACGAATTCGTTTCGGTCATATCAGTCGTGAAACGTAAAACGGGAAAAATGCTGCATGAGCATTGTTATTTCATTGCATCTCGAAACCATTCTAGGGCGACGAGCTTATTTTATGGGATCGTTGCGCACGAAATTCTGTTTGGTATCATCGAGTCTGCAAACTCGCGAATATATCAGAAACCTCTTTTCTCCGGTAGCCGAAGACTATACCGTCTAAGAATGAGGGAAAGTCGATATATGTCATCGGTGAAGGAACACTAACGATATTTTCGAGACGGTATTCACAATGCGTTATTTTGATGCTATTTAATTCATTGAAAAATTTCAACACTCTGATGGTCGCGAAAAACACGCAATTTTTATGGTACTTACGATTATGATCCACGATTAAAACACTTTATATCCAAGAAAACGTGCGACCGTCGGAGTGTCAAGACCTTTTAACATATGTGAATATTGAAGTCGACGTTTCATATACATAAACCTAATATTTATTGAGAGCATTGTTTTCTCGGACGCATGCAATTTCAAAATTTTATGCCTGTTGAGGTGTAATCGAGTCCAAGCTTGCAGTTACATTTTGTAGCTGAAGCACGTATTTATATACATAGTATGAATGTTTTCGATGTGCGAATTGTTCATTGTTGTACGACATAAGAGTCCTACGAGACGAGCGTTCGGAGCAGTCAGAATCTCCGATCTCGTTGAAAGCTTTACGGCTGTCGCGATCATTTTCTTTCCTCTTGGAAACGCATGCGAGATCTGTTTGTGAGAATATGCGAATATCTGCTGTCCGAATATTTTTTATTCGAAAAGAAATTCTGTTACGTGGCTCTGATGCACGTACGATCAAGAAACGGAATTACGAATCTGACGTCGCGGCCAGTAATTTTTAATTGCTCTGCGTACGCTTCGATGTGGTGTGTAATCTCTCTTTCTCATCTACTGAATGTTGATTCGTGTATATATTAATTTTATTCAAGGGAATTGTATATACAGAGTAATTAAGAAGCGTCACCGGCGTCTTAATGTGTATTAATTTTAACTGTATTAAATACTATTGTATTATTTATAGCTAAATATATTGATGTATATTATACATGTCGTATTGTGTAGGAGTCTTTGTTAGATCGCAAATGGAAAACGTTATAAAAATCATTCGATGTTGGTCTTATACCAAAATACTCGTGCTTGTTATTATTCACAACCTGTCCAGGTATGATACACGATTGTATTACAAATCATTTTTATCCATTAAACATTTTTTTTATTGTACATAACTATACTTGTTAATGAAACTGCATGTTATATTGTACTACCGTCTGTGCTTTTTATTCCTCTGAAACCCCTAGCTAAGAAAAATTTCTCTGTTGAATCGTCCCTTGTAGCTCGAGGTCTGACATTTTTAACAATCTTATAGAATCTTAGCAAATCTTTCTCTATTTGCTGTGATCTGCCACCATCCCACAGCTTACATATAAATGTTCCATCTATCTTTGTAAATTTCAAAGCAAATTTCATAGCAGCATATACAAGTTTTACTATATTCTCATGATCTAACTCTCTTACACCAGTTGAATTTGGGGCCATATCTGATAAAACTACATCAACTTTCCTGTCTTGTAATAACTCTGAAAGTTTAGTTTGACTAGCAGACTCTGTGAAATCCATTCTTCCCAATATGCTTGCACCTTCAATCGGAGAAATTGATTGTTTGTCTATTGCAAACACAATGCCAATTGGGCCATTAGTTTTTCCATCCGCATTTGTCTTTTTGACAGCAACTTGAGTCCAACTGCCAGGTGCAGCACCACAATCTACTACAGTTTGTCCAGGTTTCAATATATTGAACCTTTCATCTATTTCAAGTAGTTTAAAAGCACTTCGACATCTGTAGTTTTCGTGTTTTGCCATTTCTACATATGGGTCTTTTATCTGTCTCATAATCCATAAGTTGGAGCTATGCTTCTTTCCCTTCAGATTTTGTGGTTTTTCTCGGAGTAATGTATTACCAACATGTAAATCCCTTATTATTAAATATCCTCTACGTAAACCCTTCATGTCTGATTACAAATATAACCTAGAAAGAGTGATCTACGCGAAAATCAACAGACTTTTGACTCACACGTGGGCGCATTCGTAAAAAGGGTACAAAGACTGCTTCTTCTTATTTTCACAGTCCTTCCGTCATTACAACTGACTATTAATGAAAACTGTTTATATAAAAAAATAATATCAAACACTAAATGCGGTCATAAATACTTCTTTGAATAATTGTGAGGCGCGTCCTGGTTGTATCAGCTGATTAAAACAGTAGAATACGCATGCGTGGAGGCACTATGATGGAAGCGGAACTTCGTAGTTACAAAAAGTGTCTCGTACTGCTTGCCGGCGAAAATGTGATAGAATTCCATACAATTCCATAAGTAGACGATCATTTGAGCGAATGTTACGGTCGAAGAAATAATTTACAATGAATTTATCCACGGGGAATCCTCACGGGAATGGTTTGCTCTATGCTGGTTTCAATCAGGATCAAGGTATGTGACCGAGTGTGCTACATTTGACAGTCCGGTCACGTACTGTCAAATTTATTTCCTCTATTCTAACCTCTGTGTCTAATTGTTTTGCCAGATTTGATGGTGATATTATCATTCAATATTACTATTATTATTTTTATATTGATAAATATATTTTTATCACGCAATATTCACCGGAAAGTGATTGAAATTTCTATCACTAATATCGTGTTTTACTTTCTAACCTTATTCATGCAAGATTTTTGTAAATACCTAATGATAAATATATGCTGTAATTTTTATATGAAATTATATTACAATAATCAATATCGTCTATTTATAATTTTAATCATTTTTATAGTCCTACAAATTAATTATACAGCGATATATGTTTTAATAATCTGATACCAATGATTTTGTATTTTTATATACAAAAGCAAATAAATGTGTTTTATTATTGTACAAATTTTATTTAAATTATTGATGATTTCATTTGTTGTAACTTGATTCTTTCTCTGACACATATTGTACGATGTTACAATATTGGACGAAGAAGTTAATAATAATTCTATTGAGCCAATTGCATTGGTTTATCTTCTTAGTTTAATGTATGATCTTATTAATGCATGTAGTCAATGAAAAATGTCAATACCATATGGAGATCACAAAGGAAGGAGACAAATATATGTTGCACGAGCAGATAACCATATCATTATTGCTTTTATAATTTTCCACTTGTAGGGTGTTTTGCTTGTGGCATGGAAAATGGCTTCAGAGTATATAATTGTGATCCTTTAAAGGAAAAGGCCCGTCACTTCAGCGATGGAGGCTTTGGTTATGTGGAAATGCTATTTAGGTGTAATTATTTAGCATTAGTTGGCAGTGGAGCAAAGCCAATGTATCCTACAAACAAAGGTAGAGCTTTCTTTGCATTGATGCTACAAATACTTAAGAAATATAAAATTATTTATCTTGTTCATTATATTTTCAGTTATGATATGGGATGACCTTAAGGAAACACCAGCGATCACTTTAGAATTTAATGCTCCTGTGAAGGGTGTTAAACTGAGAAGAGATAGAATAGTAGTAATTTTAGAAGGTGTTATAAAAGTTTATACGTTCACACAAAATCCTCAACAGCTTCACGTTTTTGAGACTAATCCAAATCCTAGGGGTCTGTGTGTATTATGTCCACATAGTAGTAATTCTTTACTTGCTTTTCCTGGTAGAAAAAATGGTCATGTACAAGGTAAAGTTTTAAATAAAGAACCTAATATTATACTTGTGATTTTATCATACAACGATTTCTTTTATTATAGTGATAGATTTGGCTAATACAGAAAAACAACCTTTAAATATAGAAGCCCACGAAACACCCTTGTCTTGTATAGCTTTAAATCTCCAAGGCACAAGGTTAGCTACTGCTTCAGAGAAGGGTACTTTAATAAGAATTTTTGAAACGCAAAGTGGAAATATGATTAATGAGTTGAGAAGAGGGGCTAATCATGCAAATATTTATTGGTAAGTAAAAATGGTATTATGTAAACTGTTACTTTATAAAAAGAAACTAATCGAACTGATGTAATTTCAGCATAAATTTTAATCACGATTCTACTTGGCTATGTGTAGCGAGCGACCACGGAACTGTACACGTTTTTGCTGTAGAAGATCAAAAATTAAATCGTCAATCTAGTTTAGCGTCTGCCACTTTTCTGCCAAAATATTTTAGTTCAAGCTGGAGCTTTTGCAAATTCCAAGTTCCAGGTGGTCCGCAGTGTATGTGTGCGTTTGGAACTGGTAACAATAGTATTATAGGTTTGTAATACAATGTAATAGGTTACTATTAACATGATGTAAGATTGTAAAGCGTTTTTTTTATCTTACAGTAATATGTGCTGACGGTAGTTACTATAAGTTTGTGTTCAATAACAAAGGTGAATGCACGAGAGATATTTATGCACAGTTCCTTGAATTAACTGATGATAAAATGTGATTAGAGGACACAGAGGAAGAAGACTTCTAAATGAAAAGAATTTTACATACGTGTATGTCTTGTAATTTTCTGTTTTATACATTGCTTGCTACTTGAACAAAAATTAAATTACACTTTTTATAAAATGATTTTCAGTGGTCACTGGATAAGAATAACAGTAGTTCATATGAAAAAGGAGAACAGTGTTTGTTATTTGGAAATGTACTGTATACAATAGAAGACCAAGTGAAAAGTACTACTATTTATTGTTGATCCGTGCAATGTGTGTAAATTATAAATGGAAAATTTAATGGAAAAGAAAAAGAGGAGCTCTATCGAATACCAGAATATGTTATTGACTTGCTGTGTGGGCCTATTGCTGGAATGCCTATGTATAAAATTACAAGTTCTTAAATGTTACAGTTGGAAGGAAAGAAGTCTGATATTTGAAGCTCTATTCAACGTGTCACTGTAACGAATACCATTGTTATATTTAACTAAGTTTATAGCTAAAGTTGATTCACGACGTCACAAAAAATATAATCATACGCAAGTAACACATACATTTTTGTAAATTTATGATTCGCGATTAGATTAGGTATTTTCTTCATATTTATTTTATACACTTTTAAATATTTCTCTTATTGTCATCAGAAACATATTACACATCACATTTCACATCTCTTATTGTAAATAAGTTTCGATCCAACATACAAATGTAAAGTTTCTTTGATTACTGCGCGCAACAGTGATTGACCAAGTGAATTACAAGAGGTGCATAACATAATGAAGTTTCGTAAACTTTATTTTTCATGATTTCCGTACATTTAACATATAGGATACACAAAACAGAATTACATTGAGTTATTGAGATTGAAATATTACCACAAAATATCAAGGTTGTAGTGTCACAAAGAAGATGGGATTGAATATAAAGTAAAAATGAATGAGACAAAACTCTGTATCTGTTTATAATAAAATATCGATTACCAGTTGCAAGCTATATATTTCATATATACATATGTTGCAAATTTTTTGTTGTGATCCGAATCGATTATATGAATTTATGAAAAACCTTGTAACTAACGCTTTAGCAATTAATATTCAGTCTTACATAAGGAGAATGTGCCGTGGCATACACGAAAGTTTCAACAAAAAGCGATCGAGCCATCAAGCCATCGTTGATTAAAACCATTTCAAAATTCAACCGCGGCAATAACCGAATTGAAAAATAGATTACGATATATGCGTCGCCGCCTTTACGATATGCTTTTCATTATACAGATTTAAGAATAATTGTAAATCTGTGCGTTGTCGTCCATAGTAGAATTTTAGAATGTCATGATTGAAAACGCGTATTATCAACGAGTAGTTATAACATCTAAGCGAGAAATAACGTGTGTACATACGAAGCAAGCTGTTTGTACTGAAGATCGTTTTTTGAGCTTTGTAAACGCCTTTGTCGTATCTTATAACGTACAGTGTTTATTCAACGTGAAATTATTCCTTCATCTCTTCATCGTTGAGCCTCTCGCTCATCCTTCTCGACAATGTAGCTACTTCTACAGCTTTCTCATTAAGACTTTTAAACCTCGTACGGCTTGTTCGCGCGCGGCTGATTGGTTTTTGATTTTTGTACGACCGGCACCAGCGGCTTTTTCTTCACGCCGTGAAGAATGTGCGTCAATCCTATCTTTGTCTCGAGACTCTTATAAGTACTGTAGACCACGAACCACACGTAACAGCTTGTGATAATGAGAAACAGAACGATTATACCTGCAAAAAAAAAACAACGCTCTTTAGTTCCGACGAAATGTAACTGTGTGAACCAACCAACCATACATGTACATGAACATTTCGAAAGGTAAACGTTTGTAATATATTTTTATATGCACAATCTAGAGTATGTACGATGTTTCTGGAGTATTTAAGTTGAACATTTTAATGCATTTTATCGTAAGCTTCTAATAAAAGTGTTTTAAAATATGCTGAAATTTTTGTTCACAAATTTTCTCTGCGTTTCAATTTGGATTTTCAAAAATTCAAACGCGCATTTCCCTATATTGTATACCTTTTTCGTTGGATCATTTTGTAAACAGTTTTCAAATATTTCGGGAGTAGTTGCTTGCGAAATGACAATGTAATGTGTTAATTGATTATGTTATTAATAATATCATTTGTCGACATACGTTCACAGATGTCCGCTTTGCCGCCAAGAGTAGCGATAAAGGGGCAATCCTGTTCTACTAAGAACAGGGAGATCGTTAGCGCTGATATTATAGTCATCATGACCATCATCCACGGCGCCATGAAGTGACGATTGTTCTAACGAAATAAATTACTCTGTTTTATCATGTAAACGTTCTTTTCTACGTAAAATGTTATTACCGTTAATGCCCCGTATAGGAGCAAAATAGTAGAAAGAAAATGTATCACTGTGATGACTAATCCGCAATACATCGAGTAGACCGTTTCTGAAACAAACGATCGTTAGAGTTATGCGAAATCGTACCGAAAATAACGATGCATAAGAAGCTGCATAATCTCGAAATATTATAAGCACCGGTCGCGTTATGATGCGCCATATCCATCTTCTTTGTGTTCAGGTGATTGGACGATATATCTTCGAGAGCTTCCCTCTCGAGAGCGTCTTCCGTGTCCCTTACCACCATTTCTTGAATTCCCATAGCGTGCGCCAGCGCGAGCACGAAAAATATCATGCTGAATCCGGACGAAAACTATCAGGAAAATAATCTCAATGAAAAAATTATTTGTGTATTTTCGAATAATTGGACGACTGCTCTATTTACCAGCTGAAACACGGCTATCAATACCGTGCCTTGCTTCAAGTTAAAATAATGCAAGAAATTATTCAACAGTCCCACTTTCATCTTGTTTTGTTTATTTAAAAAAAAGCTCGCAATGGAATGTTACTCCTGAAACATTGAAAACGCATTATTCCTCGGGACATCTGCGATACGATTTAGGAAGTCGCATTCCGAAGATTGTAGCGCGAGGCAAAGTTGTTTCATAAAGCAACCCAGAATGATTGCAAGCCTTGCCACGGGGATAGCGCGAAGAGGTAGCACACGAAGGAGTCGCTGCAATCGTGTCACTCGAAGCAACGGTAACAAACAACACCGAAACCAGAATCGCCAGTCATCCAGGATGTAGCTAGCCTTTTGCCTTTGATGCTCATTAGCTGCGACAGGAAAGCAAGCAACCTGTGTCGCCACTCACCCCGCGGAAAAAGGAGCAGCCGATATCGTTGGAATCGTGTTTCACAGTGTTAATCAATAACTTCCACTATTCCTCGCTAATCGAGAATGATAATATGATTGTTGAGCGACGATTATCGCGTGAAAAACTGGGTGCTAAGCTCGAAGAGCACGCGTTTATTTCGTTCGCGGACACTGTGTCTTTTACGCGCAAAACGCGAGTTTACTTGGTTCACGGGGTAGGAAGGTAACCCCTAACACTAGATTACACGACATGCGCACCGCGGCTATCCATTGCCGCATCCTTCAAGGTGTATCCGTTCCCAATTGACCATTGATTGTTACTGACAAAACATTCGAGGCCGATGACGCATCGCACGCGTGTCACACTGTTTATACTATTCAAATGATGATATATCGTATGCATAATCTGATTAGAATAGTAGAAAAGTATTAAGCGCCAACAATACCAT
>CM052166.1:2870657-2904310 GCA_028455555.1 Augochlorella aurata | reverse complement strand
TATACTTGCAGTAAACTCAACAGGTAGTAACTTTCTTTCTCACAGCAAAAACGTTGACAAACTCGATTTTAATTTTTTGTATCAATGTTGCAGTCGAGCAAAAAATCTAAGAAAAATTCAACACACTCCTTGTGATAGTACCTTATCAGGGAATTAATATAAAAATAGTCCATATTTTAGTTTTCGAGAAATCTTCAATTTTCCGATTTTTTTTTTGGTTTTTCATTTTTGTTAACCACAGTTTGTAACTGTAAAATCTAAAAAAATTCTATAATATACGGCTTGATGTTCAAAATAAGCCACATTTTTTTCAACTTTTAGGAAGTCGCTGGGGGGAGGGGACGGCGGAAAACCGCGAAATCTAATTTATCCTCTAACTACCCTCACGGACAAATTATAGGATTAAAATTTTGCACAGATGAGTTTTTCTTGGTCAGCTATCGAACAGTATAAGAAATTATGTTATTACTATGATCATTATTTCTTAATTGCAATTGCAAACAGAAGTACTATTTAAGTAAATAGTACCTCAAATGCAATAGCAGCACTTAAAGTTTCTACTTCATCTTCCCAGTTTTCTTCTATTAATTCATCATCACTATTTTTATTGCAATCGCTTGAGTGTTGACCATTATTAGTTTTGTGTTTCTTTCTAATGCGAATTTTTTTCACTGGTGGGTTCCTTGGTCCCAATGTATTATTTCTACAGTTATATGACAGATGACCTTCTTCTCCACATTCATAACATTGAGATTTATCTGGGTAATCTCTCCTGCGAATAAATTCAGTACTACGACCATTATCAACTGCTATAGAACTTTTAATTCTACGACCCCCTATCTATAATAAAATAATTCATTAAAAACAAGATGAAATAAATATTAATACATAAACAATAAAATAACATACCTCTGTGTTATTTAAACCTTTTGCACAAGAGAGAGCATCTTCTGAAGTAAGAAATAGCACAAATGCAACACCACGACTTCGTCGTGTGATTTTGTCTTTCATTACTGTTACTCTATCGGTAAGTAAAAATATCATAGTTGCAAGCAAATTTAATGATTAAAATTATAGGAACAAAAAGTAAGAAATATAAATTTGTAGCATTTTGCTAAAACTTTAAAGACAAGATCATATATACATCTTAATATAAATCTTTAGATATTCAACAATTTATGATTACGTATCAACGTATTTGCAAACAATTTTCATAATTTTGAATCTAAAATGTGGTAAAATTAATTTTTATTATTGCACAACAATTTATTAAATTCTATATCAATGTACTAAAAAATTTACGAAAAATAACATTGTTTTTCGGTGCATTAATGATTACATTTTTAGTGCATTATTAATTATTAATACTGCAGGAATCTTTAACTTACTTCACAATCTTTCCATAACTCTGCAAAAGTTGATGTATGTCGTTATTTGTTAACGAGAAAGGTAAATTTGAAATATAAACAGTAGATCTGCTGGGTACTACTCCACCACTCATTGTTTTTAGTTTATAAAATTTTAATACAGGTAAGATGGGATATAGAAATAGACCAATGTGAGGTTCTGTATCACAAAAACTGAAATTTTCGCGCCCTCTACCTAATTGCGTAGAACCACAGAAAAGATCGACAACTCGAACAATATTTAAATTGGAATCAAATCAAAGCTGGAAAATCGTACTTTATGATTAGTCCATTTAGGTTTAAAGAAAAATTTAAAATCAGCACATAAAATTTACACTTCAAAAAGGATTATATACTTCTAATTGACTTTTAAATGTGCTTGTAGGAATTTTGAACTTTTGAAGGCACAAATTATAGATAAAAGCAAGCACTTTAAGATAGGCCCACTATAGTATGAAGGAAAATTCTATAGGCATAGTAATAAATTATATACATATAATAAATAATGAAATATATAAGCAAAAAATAAATAAATGTATTAATATTAATAATTAGATCGTTATAACATTACAGAAGTTTTTTAAGATTAGTTTTTAAATTGTTTAAAAAAGAATTATTTAAGAATAATAATCGTAGAATTGTATATTATATTGATAAGAAAATATTTGGGTGGATTAATCATGGAAGTATTAAACACGAAATTTGTTATTATTTAACTACTATATTTTTATAGGTAATATATAAATAATTTCATTAATTTTTATTTAATATTTTTAACTTTTTACACATTTTTTTCTTCAAGGCCTATTTCAGTATTATTTTAGACATAAGTATTAAATTGCTATTAAATAAATACCTTCAGCTTTTAACTTCAACGAAAATTAAGTGTGTTGTCTTTTAACGTAACGCTCATAAGTAACGATAGTGTTTTCTTTTTTACGAGAAAACATAATATACACCTTGAAGCATCGTATTTCGAGATTTTTTTCTTTCCGTTACTTTAAAAGTTTAAGTAGATACAAATTTTAGAAAAAACATTATCAATTTTACCGATTTCGTATAACAATATTACACGAATAGATTAATATATTTTGGTCCGCTTTATTCCATGACTATTCGGAGTTATTTACAAAATGCACCATACAAAAATGGAGAAGAAAGATTGAGATTACAAAATTAATGAATAAAAAATTAATAGACAAGTACAAAAGTTAGTCAAACGTTGAAGGTAAAAAATTAATTGTGCGCTGCTCTCTTACCGTTCATGTAACCTATCCATCTTTCTGCTGTGGTAGTAAATATAGAATCATTATCAATTGAGTTCAAAAGGAGAAGCTGATTGATATGAGTAGAATGATAGTCCCACCTAGCTAAATTTGGAGCTGTCTTTAATGTAAAATGTCGTAAATCATATGTGGTACCAGAGCCTGTATCGTACAAGGTTAATATATTTTTTAGCGAAATCATACCCTGACTAAAAAGACGAGATGCTTCTTCCGCATCCTTGCCTGTCGCTATACTCTTTAAATCGTACAAACCAATTAAAGAATAAATAAACCCGTTCAGTACAAAAGAAGAAGGTGTGGTAGGATATTCTTCATACCATACATATTTATCTAAGAATACAGCAGCTACACCTCCTTTGTTAGAGGATAATCTAAAAGGTTGTAAACCTCTAATAGCAGCTTGTAGATATTTTTCTTCATTGGAATGATAATATGCTCGTGCTAATACGGAAATAGCGTGTCCTTGACCCATACTCGAGTACCTGTTACAAAATATTTTAGCATCTAAAAAAAATTGCATTAATCGTATGCAACTTAATTTATTAAAATAAAGTACCATCCAGGTTCAAGAGTAGCCATTCCAGGCGCTACCTTCCTTCTAACAGGATTCGACCATCCACCCGAACTAATATTTTGATTGGCTACAAACCATCTTGCTGCATCATAAAATTGTTCCATATGTTCACTCGTAGACAATGTTATATTATCAATCATTCCAGCTCCATACAAAGTTATTTTTATCATCTGTAATGATAACATTGTTTTTATTAAACTCTAGTTATTCTAAAATCAAAAACTTATATTAAAAATACTTTATAATATTCTATGTATATCAATGTATTACCTTTAATTTTGAACGAGACAATTTTTTCTTATTTTTGTCATTTAAGTATAAACCTTTTTGTAGATCAATTACTAAATCTCTGGTATATCGTCTCCACTGATGGCTAATTTGACCAATTCCATAGTATACATGGTTATTGTAAGTCTGAAGTACTGTGTTGCTAGTAATATAATGGAGATAATATATTTCCTTCCTTTCTCTAGATTGTAATGTAACCATGATACTACCGTTTTCTTTAATATTAAAATCCCATTTTAATACAAAGTCCAAAACATGATCTAACTTTAGAGTAATTCCAGAAGTGCTAGTTTCTGGTGTAGCAAATTTCATCACATGACTATTAGCATGCTTATCAAATACCCTAGATAAAATGGATCCCTGAGGTATAGTCCATTCTCGTTTAGTTTTATCCGAATCTTCAATAATCTTTCTGCGGGGTTCTGGTTCTGTTAAATTTTTGCTATAGTGAGATAATCCAAATTGAGCAATTTGCGTTGGATAATAATATCCCTGGCTTTCCCATTGGGTTGATATTGGTACACCATCATTTCCACTGATACATTTAACACGTTCTCTTACTTCAACATTATAATTTTCAAAGGTCATAAACACTCCTCTTGGATCATATTTTCCCTTGGGATTAACAATTTTTGAGTAACTATGCAACCACTCAAACCTTTCTAAACCATCATAGGTTGCCAACTTTCCATAGATCTGATGAATTTTAGAAAAATAGTTAAATAATATAAATAGTATTAATCATTTTTAACCATAATATTTACCTCAAAATACTTGTGAATAAATGAAAATGGTATATATACTTCATCTCCTTCCTTACGACATCCAATTGAATAATCACCATTAATGTGACAATCTATTTCTTGATACCCACTTTCCAAAGTTTGTCGGTCCTTTATGAAAATTGATTATGTTTTAATTAGTCTATAGGTATTCAATTGAAATAATGTAATGTAGCTTTTGGAAATTAAACTTAAAACATATTTTATATACATTAAAACAAATTGCAAATTTATATACAAGATTTAAATTGTAGTATTTACTTACTCTATGTTGAAATTTTGTCTTCCATTCAGTACTTTTAAAAAAGAATGGATTACCACAATTATTCCATGATGTCAATATTGAACTCAATACTGCAACTACTATTACAAGTAGTATTGTTTTAAAATTCAACCGCATCATTTTACAAATTCTATTAACTGAAATTAAAATTTATAACGGCATTAACACTAAACTAATTAAACATTATTTTGATAAAATAAGCATTATCACTTACTTAATTGTTATAAAAATTTTTACTCCGTTTCTCGTCACTATTAACTTTTAGTAAAACCAAATATCATATTTTCCATTGTTGATTGCTAAAAAATGCAATCAGTTATAAAGAAAGTAAAAAAGGATATATGCTCGCATTTGTTCACTGCATTCTAAATACATACATACATGTGTTTTCCCCTTTTATGGAAATACAATTTATGTTTTCCAAAGGGGTTATTTTGTATTTGATCATCGATGATTGTTAATATCAATAAGTTTCTCACTCATTTTACTCAAGTATTTTGGGTAGATAGATATTCTATGTAACTTTGTGCAATATTTATATTTATATTGTTGTATATAGTATTTACTGCTCTAATATAAACAGCACATTCATTCCAACTTTCAGAATTTACTATACCACCAAATATATACATTAATTGTCCCACACTGATAACCTGAGAATTGCAAAACACCGTGAGATCTTTATCTTATATCGTGATTTTCTATGATTGGTTTGCAGTTATTTTCATGAGAATACATACACAAACCACCAATTGAGATTTCAACTGACAGTTGTGTATTATTTATATACTTGAAATGGTTTAATAATAGGGTTCTATGCGTTTTTATTAATTATATACGAGAAATAGATACAAGGTAAGCAAAGTATACACTCCTTTAAACATTTTGGATAACAATACTCTTGCTTATAAAAAATTTTTTTAGGTAGTATAGTGTAAACTGTACACAAAATCTTATACGCGCCAAACAAAATTACAATCATAAACAATACAATATTGTATGCAATTGGTATTGAAAACGTACCATGAAATACCATGACCTAAGAAGGCTTTGGTCTTAGGTCTGAATGTGATAAGGGAAGCACTCATCGACGAATCATGATCATTTTTAATCTTTAATTATGCTGTAAATGATTTTAAAACAGTTGAAACCACAATTTTATCAGATTTATAAATTACAAAAAATAAAAACTTATACGAACAGTGACTCTGACTGACTAAAAATTATTTTTGCAGCAAGACCGTAAATGTCTTTTTAAAATTATTATTATCCCTATGTAAAGCATATTGAAAGATAGCATTTTAAAAACCAAAAGCTTTTTAGTAAAATGAGCATAATATTTTTTGATTGATTTATGACAACTTGTGCCTCCAAATTTGTTTACGCAAGCGCAGTTCTATTAAGGCGCGTCTACAAAACCTTTAAAAGCTTTTAGCTCCATCTGTGAGTCGTGATACACAATGGAATATTCAATGTAACTGGTATAGTAAGGAAATTTATAAGAGATGGAGCTGAGTGGAATATTGAAATATTGTTAAATAGGTATGTGCAATACATCCAGAGGATATTTTGAATTTGTATATATTCGAAATGGCCATTAATATGCTCGAGTTAGATTATGAAAGGAAGATATGCATCTTTATTAAACTTCCATTTTTCAGCGTTCCGCGAAGTATGCACCGATACCTCTTAGCACAAGTCCTTTTTACTTCCCTCCTTTCATAGAGCCTAGATCTGTTTTGTAATGTTCAGATTTAATCAAAGTTTATAATAATTCAAACAGTGTGCTTATAATTTACATATATAGGTATATGTATATATATACTAAAAGACTTTTATGGTGTTGTACTTTGTTCACTGGATATGTAAGTTTCAGAACCATATTCTTATGTCAGTAGATCCCATTAATATGTAATTTTTATCTTCCTAGATGTAAAACATTTTAATTTTTAAGAACTAATCATGTTAAGTTATCACTAAGTAATAGACCGAAATATAATTTGCTTTGGTGTAAAGATTTCATGATGTTTGACTTACATATTTATGTGCGAAGAATTTTTACTCAAGAAGTTTATGGAAATCTTATAGTCTATATAAGCATATAATGCTAATCTTTGTTTTATTTCATCACTAAAAAGAGTGAGTTTGTTATATATTTTTCTTCTTCCATTTCAGAATTTGGTCCAGTGTGATTATCAGCATAATTCAGTGTAATAAATAGGTAACAGTACTTCTATCTGGTAAGCAAATTTGTTACACTATAATTTTGTACATTTGTATTAATATCAAAATGTATTCTAAAAACACTTATAAATATATAATTTTATACAGTTATATATTTATTGAAGCTACTATATCTTTAAATAAAGAAAAGGTGTTCAGCATATAAAGAAATTTTATTTATTAATTAAGATTTCTAATAGTCTATTTGCTAGTAATATTGTGAAAGAATATATATTGGAATAGTAAGGTCTTTTAAAGGAATTTTTCACACATTGATTAAATAAAGTTTTATGTATTACATAGGTATACAATGGAAACAGCAACTCCAGATAAGAACAGACCTTCACGGGGATTAAAACAAGTGAAAGTGGACAATTGGGGAACTTTTTTCCTTCAGAGACTTCAGCAGCTTTATTTTGAGGAAGAATTGCTTGATCTTACTATTAAATTTCCAACTAGTGATATCACTGTTCAGGTAATAGTTTTTATAATAAGTAACACAGTTACATTCGGTATGCTGTAACTGTATTTATTACATGCTGTTATTATTAATTTTATAATATTTTATACAGTGAAAACAAATTTAATGAATATTTTAGGCTCATCGTTTGGTCATTACGACATGCACAGATTATTTTCTGCAATTGGAACGTGAGCAAAAAGAAAAAGATGAAAATTTTGATGGAGTAATCATTATGCCTCCAGATATGCCATATGAATGTGTGAAATCAATAATAAGGTATTATTGTATATAGTTTGTACAACTTTTGTAATTTGAAAATATGTCTATATTTTTCAGCAAATACCCTTTGAAGCATAACTTACTGTAACATTTTTAAAGTTTTATGTACACTGGACAGTTGGAGTACTGGACTTCTGAACAACATGCTTTATACCGTACCGCACAGAAAATGAATATGACTGTGTTGACCAAGTTGCTCGATGCACAGTTTAATACTAGTTCTTTACAAAATGAACAATCATCAAAGTGCAATACAAGACCAGTGGTAGCAGTTTCAAAGCCTTCAACCTCCAACACAAAACCAACAACCACGACGACTACTCCCACAACGCCAACTACAACTTCTGGTTTGTCGTCAGGACTTTCAGTTACACCATTACCAGGTAGAAAGTAAGTATATTCATTGATATGCTGATGCATTTATAGCCAATGCATTATAAAAAATATTTCCAAAAAAAGTGCTTTTATTTTAGTGTTATATCAGAGCAATAGTGTTATAAGAATTAAATGTCTATCATTTTAGACTTCCTATTTGGAAAAGGAAACTAGATACACCCCAAAGTTCACCGTCACTTAATTATGAAATGCGAACATTCCATGGGTTATCCTCAACAAACAGGCCTACAGAAGTGACACCAGGGCCTTCTCGATTTGATCTCCCTGAAGCTGAAGAGTTTGCGCTCGGCGTATTTTCGTCATTCGATGACATTACTTACAATACCAAACCTATCGTGCAGGCACCAGGCAAATACAAAAGAGAAAATTCGCCGAGCGGAAAATGCTCTCCGGATAGAGACAGTAAAATTGATACAACGGAAGACGAAGAGGATGAAGGTAATACGAACGAGAGAAAAGAAATTAATTCAGACGATGATTGGTCCGTAAGTAGATGTTTTCAGCGGGGTCAGGAAGCACAACCTTCGCCGTCGAAAAGGGTACGATTTGATCTCGAAGAAAAAGAAAATATGGAAAAAGGAAAATCTTCTATCAAAGCGAATTCAGATGACTCAATTAATAATCACGCCAGAATCATTAGAGAAGTATTAAAGAAATATCCTCACTTAGTGAAGAATAACAAGAATATACGACTGAAGATAATGCAAAAGGAGGCGAAATCGCCGGATAATAATGCGTCTAAAACAAAAGTTTCTTATGTTGTTTTAAAATCTGATCATTTGATGTCAACCAATAGTAGCGAGGAGGCCGAATCAAAGAGTAACGGAAATGTTGATGGTGGTGAAACTGGGCCATGGAAATGTAACAAATGCGATATAGAGGAGGAATACACGAATTACTACATGTATAGAAGGCACATGCAAGATGTCCACGAAGAAAAATTCGACCCAAGAGTTTGTGAACATTGCGGTTACAAAGCAACAAAACGAAATATTCTGATGTACCATCTTTACACGAAACATAACGTGCCACCTCCGAAAAGCATGTGTTTTCCAAAATGTCAAGCATGCCCTTATGTGGCACTTTCAGAAACACTTTTGGTAAGACACCAGATAAATCATAATCATCGACCAACATCGCGACAACATTCAACGACAATAGAAGAAATTCAATGTATGCAATGTTCTTTGACATTCAAAGATGTGACAGAGCTAACAACGCATGAAATTAATACCGGTCATGGAAATATATCCGAAGGAAAGGACAAAGGACATCGATGCACCCATTGCAGCAAAGTTTTCGTACGTGCTACAAATCTACAGGTGCATCTAGACTGCGTGCATAAAGATTTAAGAGATCCTGAATCGACAGCCATGCCGTCGATTTCTTTGGAACCTTCTTCAGAGGCTGAAGCACTTAGTCATGTTGCGAGTGGAATAGCAGCTTCTTTGAGTGTTGGAGACAGCGTTCCGGCTGAATCTCAAGAAGCAGCTTCAAATAATCCAGAATATATAGTACCGGATTTACAAATGAATAATATTTCTCACGAGATAACTTACAGTACACAAGAACTCGACGAACAGCCTATGATCATGCTTATTGATAACGAAAATTATCAGCAAGAGGACAATGAACAACAGTCCCAGCCACAACAATTAAATATTTCAGGCAATGAACAAATTGTAATGCAGGGCACAGAAGATGGTATGATCGTTTATATACACGGAAGCGAAGAAACAGATCGGCAAACGTACGAGAGTTATCAGACAGAAGAGCTTACTGAAGAAACAGAGGAGATAGTGGAAGAAGTGGTCGAAGAGGTCGAAGAGAAGGTAGTAGAAGAGGTAGTAGAAGAAGAAGAAGAAGAAGAAGAGGAAATGCAAGTTGATAATTCGGAAGAATTGTTAGAGGATTGTAATGTGGATCAGGTGGAAGAGGTAATACAATATGTAGAGGAACAGACAGAAATTGTAGAATACGATGAGCAATGCAGCGAACAAAGTAACGGTGCTGACGAGCCTCAGGAAGCAGTTATGATCATCGAAGAAGAACACGTTGACGAAGTGGAGCAAGATGCCGAGCAAGAAAAGAATGATAAACAGATCAGAACCAGAAGTTTCGCTGAATGGGATGAGGACAGTAGAGAATTAGTTGAATCCTAAATAGCGATATTATTGATTATTATACTGGCTTATTCTCATCTTATTTTTGATCAGTGTCTATGACTAACAAAACAACGTGTTTCAGTTGCATTTCATTCTATTTTATTTTTAAATGTCTGTATGACTTTGATTTAAGTTTTACTTGATATAACTATTTGTATATGCAGGGTGTTCCACAAAAAATTATTGATTATTATACCGCCTAAATTATTGATACTATGAGAAAGTACTAAAGAAAAATTTGTATTGTTTTAGCTATATGCTTAGCTATATTATTTAGGTATACTATTAATACTGCTAAAGAGGAAGAATTAAGGAAAAGTTTGTATTGTTTAGCTATAAAATCTGTTGGGATAAATATGAAATTATTAATGCTTTACCGTGATGGAATGCTATATTTGTGGTAAAACACCAAGGTAAGTGTCTGTACCATATTTTTTTGTGCGCCTTGACATTTTAAGAGACAATAAACGAAACAGACAAACCATGTACAATGATCTCCTTTTCTTGTTTGACACAAAAGTTAATATTAAAGTATAGTATTTCATTTCAAAGACATAACATTTCTTTAGTATTTTTTTATAATGTCAATGATTTAGTGTGACTGTATCCAAACAGTTTGTAAACTTTTCATTATAATTTTAATTTCCAAGGTTCATTAAACTAAGAGTTGCACAAGCGTAATGAATAAACGTGAAATGCAATGATTCACTGCTAGTTGCACATGTTCAATAGAAACATTTAAAATAAAAAGATTAATAAAAATGTGCATTTTTATCGAAAGTTTTTTTTTAGACACTGCACTGATGGATTATTTACAATAATAAGTTACAGTTTAAATGAACGTTACGTACGTAATTATATATTTCAATACAAGTAGTAGGAGGATTCTTCATAATTTGAAGATACCGGATCATTAAACTCAAATAAAATTAATCAGAGTAAAAATGTAACTGATAAATAATATGTTCTTCAAAAATATTGTAATCATTAAAATTCAATTAGCTGAATCATTAAGATATAAGGTACGATTGTGGTAAAAATAATAATTAATGACAATTGATAAATCACGTATTCCTTAAAAACCTCTTATTAAATCAAGAGGATTTATATTAAAAATCAAATAATTACAAGAATCACATAAACAAAACGTAATTATTATTAAGGTATCATTTTATTACTTATTTCAAACAAACTTATATGTTTTTTATTGAATTGTGTAGATAATATATTATAATACTTCCTTTTATTTTTTATAATATTTTACATATGCAATATGTAGTGATATTGAAAAAATCCTACAAATTTAAATCATTTTTAAAATAAAGTATATTATACTAAAGAATTATAATATTTACCTTAGAACAATTAACACTTTATACTATTTTTTAAACGATTCTCTTTTATATCGAAATGTTAGCAATAAAGTCGTCAAAATGAAAAATTTAAAATATATTTGATATAATGAAGATATATTTAATATTATGTATATGTATATTGTGAACCATGTAACAAATTTTTTATATTTTCGCAGAAACCACACACAGAAAAAGTATACTTTATAGAATTAATACAGTATAAAAATATGGCTATTTTATAGTTCATACGGCAACTGAAATTTTTAAGCTCTCTTACGTTTTATTTTATAATAATACTAACGCTATTGTAGTTGTTTTCGAACAATACTGTTTTGGATTATTATAACGTAATACTATTGAATTGATTATAGAAACTTTTCACAGTACACATTTCACAATTATAGATATAAACATAACTAGGTAGGTAAACAAAAAATCAAATAGATAATGATCAAATATTTAAAAAAGTCTTTTGTAAATATAAATTATTCAAAGGAGTAGACTTATTTATTCGATATTAAGATTTCCTGTTTTAATTGCTCTACACGTATATTTTAGTTGTCGTTTTTAACAATAACTGCGTTGATCATAAATAAATACGCAACGATTTACTTGTAAAAATATTTTACCTTGTTTGCAACATTCACTTGTTCATTTAGATAAATATTCGTAGCTAGTTATGTTTCTGACTGTAATTTTGAAATACCACAACAATTTTAAATCGATTCAATAAAAATATACGACGGAACGTAGTAAGAATATTCTTACACATAAATATAAATAATTTACAATTAACATAATTGAAAATTCAAAAAGTTTATTTAACTTTCATGATTTAAGAATTATTTTTATTTGTGGAAATATGAATTTTGTATATTAAGACAGTTTTATACAAGAGCAAGAAATAGAATATTATATACTATAGTAAAGTTGTATAAAATGAAAAACCTTTTTATTGAGCATTACTATATCAATCACATAGTTTGAAACACACTAACAAGACTGACAATAAATAAGCTATAATTAGTGAACTTTTTGGTTTCGGAGATTTTATACTCCTTAAGTAAAGTTACATAGACTATGTGAAAGTTTTTTAATATCATAGTACTATTAATAATACAAATTTCTCTATGTGCTTTAACAGTTTCAAAATTGTGGAATGCTTTGATGCAATGAAATTAGAACGACAGTTGCATACTATTGAACAAAATATTAAATGCACTATAAATGCGTTATTATTGGTTGCAAAACCAATAATAAAACAAATGTTCTATTAGTTGCACAATGTTTAATACCAAGAGGTTTATTATTTAATACGCTTTAATATTTTTGTAATACAGAATGCGTACATAATGTGAAATTTGATTTATTGCGAATTGGAATCATATGTTTTTAAACGCCTACATTTTTAACATTGTTTTACGAACACAAATCTATAATTAGTTTCAGCGATAATGTAATAGTAAAAATTGAATTCTTAGTTTACAATATTCGTTACGACGTGTTAAAAGGACATTTTGATTTAGTAAATTTGATTAAGAGAAGTTGAGCATCTAGGCATCGTTCGTTTGTGTTTCGTAATTGCCTATTGCAGGTTTTAATAATTCTGTAATTAATGTCGAAAGCAACTTGTCATGACTTTTGTCTTTCCATCTAACGTTTCAAGCTTCCGTATTTCCTGTTCTTATGAATTCATTTTTCACACTTGAGCACGAAGAAAACATGTCAGAAGCGAAAGTGTTTAAAAGCATATGATTTTACAAAAAAGATAGGATAAGAGAACAAGTAGTGACAAGAAATTCAGTGTAGATTTCTTTAGTTAAGATTTCTGCAAACTCCACAAAACTCTTTTTTATTTACTTTGAATCAATTTAGCTCATGTTTAATTTACAATTCACAAATGTGTGAAAAATCTATAATTACTGGTGCTGTTTAACAGACCTTTTCAAATATCAATTTGTTTGAAAAGTTTGAGCCAACTGATGGCTAACTTTTTTACGTAATTACTGTTGTACAGTTGTCATTAGAATTGAGTAATAATTTTAGTCCACAACGAATAAACGAACATCGCATTATATGATCCAGCAAGTTTAAAGTTTTTTACGTTTTAAAAACATACAAGTTAGACGACAATTACAGTATAGGGTGTTCCAGCTAAAAGCGACCACCTAAATATCTCTATTGCATTCAATGCTATGATAAATGTTCTCCTTCAGCTGGAACACCCTGTATGCAAATACCATAAATATTAATGAAGTTTCATTTGTCAAGTAAACAAAGTTTGAACAACAAATTCAAGAGCAATCTTTTTACCGAAAACTCTTACGTAATCAATTGAAACAATAGTGCTATCTACAGGATAAACCAAGTTTTTAAGATCAACTGAGCAGAAACCTCGAACGAAGATGTCTTCCCAGCCACATTACCGCAAGCACTATCAAGCTCTGTCTCGGATTTCAAAGATCGTTCCAAAAAATGTCACCTGCCCCTCAGAAAAAGTAGAGAATACTAATGATCTCTAATCAATAATCATAATCTCTTCAACGCGATTTTCATCGATCGCCAGCCAGAGGATGACGGTCCCGAGCGGGATCGGGATATCATCGTCCAGCAAATGGTACCCCCTGGATGGTACCCGGTGAATACCGAAAAGTCCTCGAGGCGGGACGTTAGCGCAAACGATTCGGGCAAAACCGCATGTTATACAGGAAACGTAACCAGTAGCCGGTGGTGGTGGCGAGGATGGCGATGTCGACGATGGTATAGGGACACGACTACTCGATCGTGACCGTGGTAGCAGTGTACGGGGTAAAGGAGCGAGAGCGAGCGAAAAAGTGGAGAAAGGGAAAATAAATGAGTGAGATAAATCGAGGGGGCGAAAGAGACTTGGGAATACAAACAGTCAGAGAGAGAGAGAGAGAGAGAGAGAGAAAGAGAGAACGAGAGGGCTTATCGCGACAATAGAGAGCAGGAGGAGGACAACGAGTACCGCTGGAGTCGGATAGGGAGGCGAGGGCGAGGGCAACAGTGGTGGAGGCAACGGAGAAAAAGGGGGGCTGCGGAGGTGAGAAGGTAGGAGAACCAGCCTCCGCCAGTATCCACGTGTTCAGTGTAGTGGCGCGTTATGACCCGGATGTTAGATCGTAGCTGCAGTTTTGCGAGAACCTGCCGACCCGGATGTCTCGCTCGTCGTCTACAAGTGATTCGCTACTAATGTCCTCCTGGTTACCGAAATATGTTCAATCGGTAAGTAATGCCTGGTCATCGGCTCGTGTTTCAGTTACCATTGATATTTCCACGCCGCGGTCCCACGCATCGGACATATCCACTGTCAATCGTAATTTCTACCCCTTTCGTTGGACGACTGTGACGGTGCGGTTCGGTGGTGGTTCGATCGACGCTGGCAAACTTGAGGAATCGAGGCAGTCGTCGCGCTACCAGTGGTCCTGTTCGTGCTACCAGGGTCTTTTGGTCCTTCAAAATTAGTTTAGAATCGTTTTGAAAAAAGGTATTCGACCGCAACGGCCCTTTGTAGTCAAATACCAATTCAAAATGGAAATGATCGGTTATGAAGCGATCGAGTTGATCATTGTTTCGAATTAAAAGTAGTTGATGTAGTTTGCGTGGATATAGTACATCTTTGTTCGATTGTGGAACTTTGACCTTCTTGGCATTTTGGGTGGTAGCGTTTTCGAATGAATCGATGGAGGTTTTTGAAGACGTTGCTTTTGAGAAGTAGGTTTAGGTGGTTTCGATAGGTATAACGTATCGGTAACATCCGCGTGTGCTTGAAGGATAGATGCGAGCAAGTCAACGAAAGGTGCCAGCAAACTTCGAAGGGACCTGATAAATGCCGAAATCGCCAACCTACGTGATTTACTGCCATTGCCACCCTCGACCCGCCAGAGACTTTCCCAACTACAGCTTATGGCCTTGGTTTGCGTATTTCTTCGAAAAGCCAATTACTTTCAACAAGGTAAGCGAGATTATTGTAATTCAAACAAGGGTGGCCCTTCGCGATCTGTAAACGAATATATTTGAATCATGTTGATACTACTTCTGTCGCAATGCTTTTCCTCTTCCCGCGTTTTAAGTTCGTCTTCATCTTGTCGGTCATTTTAGCGTTGGCACACGGCGCGGCGTCGGTCTTGAAACGTTTCGCTATCATCTTCAATGAAAATATCATCCCGTCTTAACGTTGATCTTTTTGTAATATATTTCTATGAATTTTGCACCTTTGTTTCATGCCGAGATTTTCATTTTAGTTTGAGAAAAATTGAAGTCAAAATATCAAAAAAAATTTATTGAAAATATAGCTTTTCGTTAACAATATATTACTGGTAACAAATTCTTTTATATATTTTGTAATTCGATTTGCTTAAAAATCTGATGCAGAGCGAGATTATATGTGCTGTTCAATTTTTAAAATAATTTAAATGTTTTTATCATTGGATTGTCATCTTTATGCATTTATGTTGCGACAATGGAGACAAGACCTTTTTACCTGATTTTTACCTGAACGCAAAAAGTTGTCACTTTGCATAAACATTCACATTATTTACGTCTATAGTGCCATCAGTGATCTACCAATTCTCATGCAAAATAAAAATTCTCCCAAACAATTGTAAGAAACAAAATTTAAACATGAACGTATTGTTTCTTCTAATAATTTAAAAACTACTACAACGATATTCTTAAATTCTTTCGACTTCCTAATTTTCTATTTCATTCATACATGTTTCTCATAAATGCATAAAACCCGCCCCCGTACATTGCAGTTGCTTGATCATTCGATTATAACAAAAAAAACTTTGCATTGAGATGAAGAAAATGATAAAAAACGACGCGATAGAATCAGATAAGATGATTTATCGACCAAATGAAAGGAATATACCGGTTATAGCTCGCCGACCGGACTGATCTGCACATAATTCCAGTGCCTCTTCGGAATCCGCGATTTTTTCGACGAACGATTCAGTTTTCTATCGATAGGATTATTCGCGACGAGAATATTAAACGGAGTTTCGAGGATCAAAAACTTCGGGCATCTCCGTTGTGCAAGCGTAGAGAGCAATATATAGGTAAAAGGTAGGGAGGTAGGTAAGGCAAGAAGGTAAGATCAGCGTACATTCAAACTCGGCGGAGTCTAAGCGCGAGTTCCGGGTGATCCGCTGACCTGTCGGCCTTTGCAACAACACTCTCACGCTCCTGTAACCCATACTCCCTCTGTATCGTCTCTCCGCTCTCGGTCGTTCTTTCTTTCTCTCCTACATACTCATTGTTTCACAGTATTCGATACTATAGTCCCGTGTAGCGCCGTTTGTAAACGTTGCCATGCTGCATTAGCATACGCTTCTTTTCCTCCTCCCTTTCTTGCTCGTTTTTTCCTTTCCGCGACCCTTTTCTCCGTAGAGGAGACGAAAATGAGCAGCCCAGACGGATTTTCACCAGTCCACCTTCACATTGACCCTGATCGATTATGGTTCCTCAGTACCGATTTTATTCGGGGGCATAAAGGCTTCGTAACAAGCACGGGCGGTGATTGATGCTGGCCAAGCATCCAACGAATATTTCATGTTTCGCAGAAATTGCTGCATTTTATGGGGCGCAGTTGAATTTCCTGTAACCGAATTGGTTGAGGAATAAAAGAATTAAAATGGAGGAATTTGTTGATAATCTCTTTTCTTGCAATACAGGGATTCTCTGGAAAGTTCTCCTTTTTTCAGACACATCTTAAATTTTGTAATTTAGTTAAAATGTCGCTTTTGTTTCACGTTAAAAACTGTGCATTGTCGCATTAAAAGAGACGAACGCTTTCGATAGATGCTTTTGTTCAGTAATTGAAACATTACAGTAGTAAGGGTCATTTTAACATTAAAAAATGGGTATTTTGTTACTTGAAACAGAAGTCTTTTCAAAAAATTAAAGAATTCAAGATGCATTTGAAATAGGAAAAATAGAATTTTTCAATGATATAGAGCACTGTATCTGTTGCTAAAAGGCGCTAACATTCGGATAGCAGGTTTTTTTGAGTTTTTTTAAAAAAATCTTATACACTAATTTTACTTTATTAGATTATTATATATTTTTAAAGTATATTTCCCAATTTTATTCGACAACTTTCTGCTCTTTTGAAGTATTTTATTGTAGTAGCTTCCAAAACGTTTCTATTAAAAAAACTAACGTCTTGTTAAAATGTAGGATTTGTTTATGTGATCAATAAAACGAAAATGGACAAGAAGTTGAACAAATAAAAATGAACAATATATGAGTCTATTAGTTTTTTTAAATCTAGTTTTATCTAGTTTTTTTAAATTTTATTTTATGCCTCTCTTCTTTATTTTAATATTCTTTTATGTGTCATTTGAAAGATAAATGTTCATAAAAGTTACTTGTAACTATTCAGATAAAAAGCTCTATCGGGGGAATTTCTGATTGCAGACGTTTATGGATAATAAAACTCGCAATAATGATATAACTATACATATAAAATTATCAGTATTACTTTTTATATTTATGTATGTATCAAATCACATTTATGTATAATATTGTTATACGTTAATATTACGTATAATATTATTATATTATATATAATATAATGTCATATTTACATATAAAATCGATTTGAATTTAACAGTAGAATTTGTTTCGATATTTCAAAACAGAAAACTTTTTATATTTTTATAATATATGTAATAAAAATGAGAAAATTTTTAATGATAATAACAGAGTAACTGTTTATTTTCTAAAATAAATTTGTAAATAAATTGTTAATAACAAGCATTGCAATCATCAGCAAGTGTTGTAAATAATTTAATTTATAAATTCATAAAGTTCATTTAAATTAATATAACGTTGCATTTTGTGTTTCAGCCTTGAAAAACTGTCCATCCGATTCTTCGAATATCCCGACTCCTAACATAGGATTTTCAAAAGTAATATTGTTTATCATCATATCGCATTGTATTATTGACCGTCAATTACTACGGTACAAATGTTGGCCATACAATGCATGCAATTTTTCAGGCCATGTCCGGATTTATAATGATGATGACCCAGCAAGGAAAACTATTATATATATCAGAAAATGCAGCGGAATATCTTGGGCATTCTATGGTAAAGTAGTTGTAAAGAAAGAGTATTTGTGGTAATTGACTGTAATGACAATTTATGATACAGATTGACACAAAAATCTGAAATCTTTATTTTACATTTGTATGTTTTACAGCATAATACTCTATATTAAACAATGAATTTCAGGAGGATTTGCTTATCCATGGAGATAGTGTTTATGATGTTATAGACAAGCAGGATCATATAGTTGTACAAAATCAATTATCTAGAAATAGTCCAATTCCAAGTGATAGAAGATTGTTTCTCTGTCGAATTAATGTATCCAGAAATTCTCGAAGGCAACTACGTTTTGGTGATCAAAAGGTAGTTTTTAAATATAAATACGTTTTCACTATTACTCTATATTATCAGAATTAAAGATACTATTTCTTGCTGATACAATTTTGTTTACACCGATGTTTTGTGTGTTATATTTTAATTAACACATTGTTGACCGGAAATTTTACAACGTCTGGGTATAAGGAAACGAGTTAACTCGTGACCGGTTATCGATGTGTTAATATTTATGTTTTTGTCGCACAATTTATTTATTTTATCAAATTATTTTAGTGATCGTTACTTTCGCTTGCGTTGTTTTATTGTTATTTTTATAGGTAGTTCTTGTTGAAGGTCATTTCTTACCTTTTGTTCCTGTCTGCAATCGAAATGAGTTTGTTTTCCTTGCTTCATGTACACCTGTTGTTTTACCGGAAACCAGGGAAAGTATTGTTCAGGGTGCAACAAATATTTTTACTACAATCCACTCTATGGATATGAAGTATCTGCATATTGATAAAACGTAATATCCTTCTGTAAAAAGAAGTAATAACGATATGAAATATTTTCTTGCTAAGAATACTTATTACTTTTCAGTGCAGAAAGCCATTTAGAATATAGTCGTAATGAATTAGTAAATGTGTCTTGGTACAATTTGCTACATTGGGATTCTATACGAACAGCATACTGCAAGCATCAAACTGGTATGTTTTTGTAGCATGGTAATTTAATAGAATTAATATATTAATATGAAATCATAAGTTTTGCAATCATTAATGGTTGTTTCAGTAATTCAGTCTGATCAAGAACGATCTGCAACTGCATTATTAAGATTACAGAGCCGTTCTGGAATATGGTTTTGGGTGCATTGCGTTCTACAAGTCAAGGATACATCTGAAGAGTGTCAACATCCTATCATTGTGTGTACAAATCAAGTTTTAAGGTACATTCCTATAACATGAATATGATTAAAAATTGTATAGCGTTGAAGAAAACAATTGTATAGCATTCAAGAAAACATAATATTTCAGTGATAGGGAAGCAGAAGTTATGCGTTCAAGCTCATGGTTGTATCAGTATTCTTCTCAAACTAAGTTCACCTACACTATCTGTTCTGCAAATCAGAATCGTAGTACGCCATATGCTGTTGGTAGTCAAAATAATCAACAGCAAGACTATACTCGATCATTACCTCACACTCACAATAATGATGCTCAGCATTCTCCTACTATTCGAAATTCAGAGCAAGATCTACATGGTTCTACGAAAACGCAACTTGAAGACTATACAACAAGAAACACACGTGAAGACGCAGAACCTGTGGACATGTCGATAAGCAGTAGTGAGCATGAAAACAGAAATATACATGTGAATATACCACATGGTCATTATGCACTTGGTCAATTCACAGATAGGTACAAAGCACACCACAAAAATTTAAGTGGTTACCGTGCAAAGTTTATCCAATGCCATGGTCAATATAATATGGATGCATTGTCATCTCCCAAATATTATATCACAGACTTAGATAAGGACTATTGTTGTAATGAGAGAAATATATCTCACAAAAGACTTCAAGGTAAAACATTACCGGTAGTAACAATAGCTGGATCAACAGGTGATACTTCTGAATTAACCATGGAACATTGGAACTCAAGTCCGGTGTGGTCTGATACTTTACAAAGGGTACCTGACGTTGTCCATCAAGATCTTAGCCCACATGTTGCAACACCAACCACTCCAGTTGATACTCCTGATTCCGAACTACATTCAGAAACACAAATTTTTAATTTTGATTGGACAGCTGAGCAGCATGTGCCCAATTTAAAGATCACTTTTCGTAGTTCGAATCAAGGATCTAGGAAAGTCCAAGACGTTCAGCCCATCACATTACAGTTACCACGTAAAAAGGGCCAATCTATGAGTGATTCTAAAGACTTTCCTAAATGAGACTATGCACTTGACGAATTGGTGTTTCATATTAGATAGGCAAATATTTTTTTAAACTAGATATAACTAGTTTGGAGGTCTAAGTCTCTGAACAAAATAGAAAATAGGTGCTAGAGACTGATTTCAGCTAGAAGCTGATCAAAATGTATTGTTATTCAAAAAGTTTAAATATTAAACAAGATTAATTTCAAAAGAATTTAAATAGATCCATTATACTAGTTCCTAATGCAGTCATTGTAAAAAGACTTATTGTTACAGTTTATTGGTATTACATATAAAATAAGATTTGCTGCTTTTTTATTAGATCAACTTTAACTAACGTTGAAATGAATTTCTTGTGAAAATTAATAAAATTGTGTTATGTTTTATGAATCAGTTGTTTAAATTGTTTTAGTTAGAACAAATTATCGTCAGTATTAATTAAAATTCGTTTGTTGCCAATAGAGATTTGTGGGTGAAATGCCATAAGGTATTACATAGTATTATGATTAATAAATTGTAGAATTGAAATATTTACATTCGTAATAAATATGAGTAATAAAAGGAACAGGAGTACCTAATTACTAGTATTAATAGGAATGTACTTTAATTTGTTTTTAAAAACGTCATTTTAAGAGAAATTTTAGAAAAATGAGTTTATTGCTTTTTAGAAATGATTTCCGTTTCCATGTAAAATTCAGTAATGATGGATATATCATTATAGAAGCAATTAGTTCTTCGACAATATGTTTATTAATTAATAATTATGATTATACATTTTGCGTAAGTTAGAAACAATTCAGTGCATTTGTTGAAAAAATGTTCATGAATAAAGAAAAAATGTTGATTCTTTAATATGAATCATTAAATTGTGCTGTGATCAATACCTTTCTCATCCATGACGTCAATGATTGTTTACGAATTAATTTGTTTTTATATTATTACGATGATAATCTATTTTTCATATGGAACTATATATTTCTCATTTTAATTTAAAACAAATACAGATATACACGATATACACGAATAAATTGAATTTAATAATTGAAATATTTTGGTTATTCTTCTTCTGTAGTGGATTTTTCATATTTTTAAAAGTTTAATCAATTTTAAATGTCAAACTAGAATTGGAGTCTTTTTTGCAATCAATATTTTTCATTTTCCTTGCTCTTTTGAAGGACATTTAATTTAAAATTCATTAAAGATTCTTCTATTATTCAATTCAAATTCCCTCACCTAGTGGTAAATCCTCGAAGCTTCAATGAATTGAAAGTGCAGAGCTTAGGATTGTCCGCAAACACATTCACATGTTGCAATTTACATCTAAACATGCATTTTCCGTTATGTTGTGCTTATTACGTAATCATATTGACAGTTTACTTTTGATAATTATGCTACATAAATATGATGAATTATTTGTGTGAAGTATATAATTGTTTGAACGCATATCGTACATCTAATTCAGCGTAACTGTAGCGGTTGGAAATATGGTTATTCTAGAGGAAACATAACGAAGAAGTTTATTCTATTTTAAAATGAAATTTATAATTTTCATTGTGTGAGTTAATAGAGTAGGAATTTATGAATATTAGAGTACACAATGTGCAAATATAAAGGGGGTGGGGAAGTGTATTTTAATAGCGCGTTACAACATACCCCCTCTTAAATTCATGCTATGGACGATAACGCCTATATACATTGTAGAAAAGTATGGCGTTCAAGTATAGTTGCTGTATTTGTGCGTGAAGGTTAGGAGCAGTTGTACGATAAAACGTGGGCAAGGTGAAAATAACAGCTCCTGTTACAATGTAGTGTATAATAATGTTGTGATATTACGATACAAACGTATATTGATATACGCATATATTTCAACATCCGTGTGATCCAATACAGAATACATGGATGTTGCGAACGGACAAAAGCCCCTTAGTGAGTGTCAATTGAAATTTATTTTCTTAAATTAATAACTTTCCTTAAATTAATTAATATTTTCTTAAAACTAATAACAGAAATAATTGCATTATCGTCTATAATTTTGATTATCGGAAAAATAAAGTGAATTTTAATTCGACCTGTGTTTATGTTCTGTGTGTACACGTAAAGTAAGATTATTTATGATATTATTATATTTACAAATAATTGCTCAGATTTTTTGATAAATGTAGTCTCACTTATTCAATAACTTAATTTGAGTATTGAATACGTATTTGTATAAATATTTTTATGTAGGTGGGCAGCCTTCTACCACCATTCCTTCAGGAATGGATAAGGGGAAGGAATGGCAGATGGAATTACTTATGGAAAAATTACGCTCCAAGGCTTCCACATTTAAGTCCTTGGTGGAAACTGCCAAAAATTTGCGTATGGCGATGCTGGTAATATATTATATAGATCATTGTGAAACTATATGTGGAATTATGTTTAATTAATTGCATTTATTGCATTGATAGGATAAGAGGTTTGCCATAGATAGTGCAGAGAAGGGTCAGCTACAGAAATGTTTAGATACTTTGCAGCATTCCATAAAAGTAACCTCCTTACAGTCCATGGTCGAACGCTTGGAGAGTTTAACCAGGCAATTAGGGTAAATACTAGTTGATACTATTTAACACGTTTGTCGCTCAGCTCAATTTGGTTAAGTTTCTCACGGGGCCCAATCCAACTGGGAGCCTTGTAGCCAGATCTGGGTGACGCGGCGACGAACGTGTTAATAATACTACTAATGAATACTAGCTAATCAAATATATTGTCAAGAAAGGAGGCTAAATTTAAGTAACATTTGGGCTATGATTTATTTACAGCTTAAAATTTATGATGTCTGGTCCACCAGGTACAGAGTTGTTTATATCTTCAGATATGTTCTTTTTGGAAGTTCTTTTGGAACCCACAGGTGTAGTTAAAGATGTAAAGATTCATCATGAAGGGAAAAATGAACAGCAGGTATAAACTTTTCACACAAACATTATTCAACTATCATACACTCCTCAGAAATAGTTTTTATAAAAGTGTTATACTTCGAATCAACAGATTGTATTTCATTTGTAGTTTTTCATTTTAAGAAGAAAGAAATTAAATATTTTATAGTATCTAGAAACAGCAAATGGGTGAATTGTTACCTTGAGGAATGTATGAGAATGACAAACATCTTGATTCATATTAGTAAGAGATAAACATGTCTTGATAATTTTTTTACAGAGCTGTGATGTGTTGGTATCTTGTTTGTCGCGGGGAGACTTCCTTGATTTTACAGTACAACTAGAAGGTTTAGCATCTATATATCAGTTAAATGCGGATAAAAAAGTAAAATGTAAAGCATTCAGTGCTTTACAGTCACTGGAGGCTGACTTGGGTATTTTAGCTCAGTTGCAGACATTTATGAAAGAACCGTTTAATCTTGTTCATAAAAGCCCAGTTGGTTAGTTCTACAATTTAATGTCACTAATCTTTAAAAAAAATCGAATGTTATTACCAAATCTTTAAAATGATGTTTTCATTTAGGGATCCTCGAACGAAGAAGAGGAGGTCATGCCATGAAACTTACATATTTTGTTTCTCCTTACGATTTAATAGACCAGGAGAATCGTACCTGTGATGCACTAAATTCAGAAATAGTTATTAAACGGAAGATTGGTCATTCCGTTACAGTTTGTATGGAAGGTTCCACTGCTCACAAGTTGCCTACATCTAGTATCATAACTGTAAATAGAAGTCCTACAGGAAAAAGGTTTGTAAGCCGTTAAAAGTTCAGAAACTATTTAGTTTAATATAACTATTGTCTAACCGACAAATTATTTTTAGTACTCCATCCTATGCTCCATTAACTGGTACAAATTCATCTGTATTACCTGCTTGCTTCGTATTGAAACTTGTTAAAAAAATGCCCATGTGTATGGAACTGTTACGTAGGATACAAAAGGTCACAGAACTCGAATGTGGAGACATATCTGCTCCTCATCCGCTACTTAGTTTAATTATTCAACATGCCAGCGATGGTCAGCTAGATTGTCGAAATAACAGAGGACTTTATGTTGTATGTATATTATTTTTGATATTTCTCCAATATCAAAACTGCTTACTATCCTGTGCATGCGTTTCGTTGTAGAGTTTACCGGACCAGCAACACTGCTATTTCATGACGGAGAACAAGAATATGGAAGGTGTTTTAGTCAGCAGTATTTCCTTTACGCATCCAGCTCATGTTCCACAAATCTTGGTGTATCTGCGACAACAGGCACTATTCAATACATTAATTGCTAGTTGTGTGAGATCTATGGCTCGGCAAGATCCGGAACATGCGACTATATTTGAAGTGAGTGCTCTATCATGGCAACACATATCGGTAAGTTTGGAGCATCCTTTCGAGGAGACAATGGCAACAGCAGAATTGGATTTGACGGACATCTCCGCGTTGAAATGCAAATTGTACGGCATTAGCATTACGAATACGGAGCGAACGTCGGATCTAACTGGAAAGGTTCTGCAGAAATGTTTAAGTATACCTCTGACAATGAGGATTCTCATGAAATCGTGGGAAAGCCGTGACACTTTGGGCACAATAAATAATATGAACAGCGGAAATGGGAATTATAACGTAAATCTCGGTTCCGGGAAAGATCAGAATAATCAAAATGGCTCTGGTATGCCGGATTTTACCAACGGGGAGGCAAAAATTAAGCAGGAGCCTGGTTTAAACAACGGAAATGGAACCATGGGGAGGCAGCAGTCGTCGCAGCAACAGCAGCCGCAGCAGCAACAACAACAGCAGCAGCAGCCTTTTTTAGATGCCGGAACGGAGAATAGTATCGGTTTTCCGTCATATTCCGGCCAATCCGATACCACAACCACTGCGATGCTGAATCCTCTGCAACTGGGAGCGTTGCTTGGACAGACAAAAAACCCTTTAGTCAATCCTATTAACGAACGTACGAAGAAGACCCGTAAACGGAAAACTGCTGATGGTATTTGGCGGAGCCCGAAGAGAAAAGGAGACGAGACTGCGGAGATATTGTTGGAGAGCTCCAGTTCGGATTCAACGCCGTTGGGTACACCAACCGGTGGTAGGGAGAACTTGAACGAAACGAGGACATCTACGCCAACATCAGCGACAAGCTTGACCAGCGGCTTGGATTTTTCTAATTTGGACCCGACGGACATTCTAGGGACGGACAAGAGCTCCGATTACGATTTTGACAATGAGAGTGAGATTACGGAAGTTCATGACTTGCAAGACGTGGAAGAATTGATTAAAAGAGATCGTAAATCACGGAAAAGGGAAGAGAAAAAGAGTCCGATTATATTCGAAGATAACAAAAGTTTGGTGCCGCCATCAGTAAGTATAACACCAATTTCAAGCAGTAGTTTCGGTCAAACTACGAACTATAACACTGTACTTACGGGGATGGGTTTGGAAAGACGACCAGGTATTGAAATAATACCGATTGCGTCTTCGCCTCAAACTACTTTACCGAGTTCTATTACTATAACTCCAATAGCTGGCCCAACGCAGTCTAAAAGTTTGACGGACGAACGTAGAGAAAGAAAGAGTTCGAAGGGAAAATCGACAGAGGATAAAGGTAAAATGGAGAAAAGACGTAAGCGAAAGAGAGAGGACAGTCCTATGGGACCGCCGCCGGATAAGATATCGTCGAAACAGGATCCATTGTCGAAGCCGGTATCAGTAAGCATCAAACCGACCGAATCGCCGCCGAACTTGAGCTCACGGCCGTCCTCACCCGCGACGACACTAAGAAAATTTAGTCCGTCGCCTACGCATACTAGTCCCCTCGCTCTCGTAGGTAAGTCCAGTCCTACATTGAAACAATCAACCACCAAGCCAGTGCAAAGTCCAAAGCACTCTCCGGTCTATAGCAGTAGTCCCAAGCATACGCCAGTGCCTGCGAGCGTGAGCCCGAAACACGGCACGTCGTCGCCGAAGCATGGTAGCTCAGCCAGCACCGGTAAACCGAGTATGTCCGCTCTGAAATCCGCAGCAAATTCTCCTTCTAGTAAAACCACCGATTCTGGGCAATCCAAGATAAAGTCTTCCTCGTCGTCGTCGAGCAAAGACTCCAACCGTGACAAGGAAAGAAAGACATCGTCGTTAACCTTCGGCGGATCGGGTGGTCATCAGAGTCCTAAGACAAAATCCTCTAGCGGTAAGTTAAAACAACTGGAATTAATTCCTAGCGGAGAAACGCAGGCTACCTTGCCGAACAGCGGCGGTAGCACACCGCCGTCCGGTAGTTCGGAACTCGGCAAGTCTGCGATCGCTCAGCAGCAGGCGAGGAACAGGAAGGGTTCGCTGAGTGCTGTTATCGATAAGCTGAAGAACGCTCAACATTGCACGGACGACAGTGGCAATGGTGGAACCAAGACTGCAACCGGCAGCAGCGGCAACTCAAGTAGTCAGAAAGAGAGAAGCGTCGGAAGTTCATCGGCCAAGGCTGCGGAGGGAAAGTGCGTCAGTAAGAACTCTTCGATAGAGTCGAAGAATCCTGGCGAATACATGGTGAAGCATAGCTCCGACGGGATGAAAATAACGATCAATAAAACACGCACAAAAGACTCCAAGTCTGGAACGAACCTAAAGTTGTCGTCGTCCTCCGCGTCTGTTGTCACCGGTGCCTCTTCAAGTTCGTCGACCTCGTCGACCTCGATGTCAGGTAACGGTTCCCCCAAAACGCACACTGGGTTGAAGCCCGGGGTCAGTTCTGGTCCTGCGTCGAAGAAACCTGCGTCTCAGACTTCCCCGAAATTGTCTGGATCCTCGTCTTCCGGTTCCAGCAGCAGCAGCGGTAGCAAAGCGACCCTATTGGGGCCGAAGATGTTATCGGCTTTGAAATCCATATCAGGACCAAACTCTAGTAGCGGGAACGGTACTGGAGGACTGAACGTTGGCGGTAGCGGCAGTGGTGGACTGCTTTCTAAGAATGTGATGTCCTCGAAATCCTCTTCGAATTGCCCAAAAACGACCAGTTCGGGGGTGACGGACCTCAGTCGAAACCGCGACAAATCCCGGTTATCGAAGTCCGGCGAGAAGAGTCTGTTTCCTTCAAAAGGTATCGGCGATACCAGGAAATCGAGCCCCTCTGGTTTGCGGGAGGAAAGCGAGAGCGAAAGAGCGTTTAAGCTTCTTGCTGCTCACGCCACCATGTCCAATTTATCGAGTCTGCCGAACTTGCCACCCCAATTGGTTGTAGAGGGATTGATGAAGCAGTTAGATACCAAATTCCAAATACCCAAATTGTCCGCTCGAGCCAACGCAGAATCCAGTGATAAGAAGACCGAGAAGCTATCCATGCTTCCCGATGCGGGAAAGACCCTAGATAACATAGCAACGAAGCAAGCTACGGAGTCGGGGAAACTGCAAACGTTATCAAACACGTCGTCGACCACCGTGAAAACGGTGCCGGACGATCAGTCGAATCAGAGTAGGCGAGATCATGTACAAACGAAGCCTGACAATCTTTCCATGACAAGCGCAGCCTCAGCGATGTCTATGAATCTCGGCGCCGACACCTCCAGCAACCTTCTGCTTCCCGCTCTAGCAAGCAACAGCTCGCACGACTTGGACATTCCCACGAACCTCTCGATGCAGTCGGTAGAGAATGAGTCGCGCGATTCGTGCAAAGAGCCATCAATGAGTAGGAGCAACACGCAGTTTCTGAGTAGTACTCTAAACTCCACGGCCAGCGGCAAGGATGATGCCGCTGGAAGTGGCTCGGTGATGGCCGTTCTACCAAAAGGTACAGATGCACCTTCTACCAGCAAACCCGTGTACTCTACGATGATGGCGACAGGCACAATAACCAGCGGCAACGGGACCAGCGCCCCGAGTTCCGGCAACGGAAATTCGGAGAGCTTGAACCTGAGCATCAAGCCAGTGGACGCGAATCTAACCAAGTACAAGTCGGACGAGAAGAAGCAACCTCAGACCCAGCAACCACAGCCACTGCCGCAACAACAGCAGCCTTCACAGCAGCAACAGCCACTGCAACCGCAACAGCAGCCGCAGCAGCAGCAAGTACCGTCTTCCGGAGGATCCTCGAGCACATCCGCTCTGGGAACCGCGGCGTCCTCGGAGAACTCGTCGAACACGATGAAACCGGCCGGCACGGAGATACCGCCGACGACGTCTCAGGAGGCTGCGGAGATGTTGTTAGACTTTTCCACGCCGAAGGACGTGGCCAAGAGCTTGAACTTCACCAGCATTCCCGAGAGGGCGATGACACAGGCGGCCTCGGTGCGCAGAAACACGCCACCGCCCCCGCCGCCCGCCTTTCCGGCGAGTCCTTCTTTGAGCGTGCACATTGTAAAGAGTCCTGCACCCTCGCCGAGGGTTATCCCGCCCTCGCCGCATTCCGCCTCGCCGTGCATCACTGACGATGAGCTGATGGACGAGGCGCTGGTGGGAATGGGGAAATGAAGGTTACTGAAACTCTAGATTTAATTTTATCCGCGAATCACACATGCGTTGCACAGGACGCAGGGTGTCCTGCAAGCTTAGTAAGTATTGCTGCCTTTCCGCGCGGATCAGTGTTTTTCAAGCACGCACCACCTTGTCACGTGTCACCTTGCATGGTATCGTATAGGGTTTCCCAGCAGGTACCGCAAGGCTGATTGCTTGCGAGACACTGATGGAAATTAGTTGAATGATCCTTGGGGAGTTGTGTACACTTCAGCGGGACGTTCTACCTCTTTACTTTTTATTAGCGAATTGAATGTTGCGATTTCGAAGGATGGAGATGTTAGGAATCGGCTGGTCAAATTTTATTGGATTAATGTTGCCCGAGAGGAACGTTGTAAGGACGTGCGTCTTCTAGGAGCCACTATTAATATAGGAAAATTCGTTTTTTTTTATGAATATTTTTAAGCTGTGTTACCAATGTTACGAATTCTTTGAAATATTATCATCCGCTTGTATATCTTTGTTGTAAGAAATGTAGCTTGTACAAAAGAGACGGTTTTATTAGTCGAAATGATAATACTTTTTGAAGAAAGTCATCTTAGCGAAAAAACTTTTTCTATATCACATTGGATTCTGAAAAATCGCTCACGAATCGTTCCATCTCGCAGTGTTAAAACAGTAAAATCTGGATCATTGTTAGAGTGTCGGTATTCAGTTACAAGAAATAGTGGGAACTATTTATTTTGAGAAAAATTGATTTTAACAAGATTATTGCATTTCACAAAGTGGCGATGATAATATGTTGTATCTTATTTTACTGTCAAGTTGCGTGTTCTGATCGAAGCAAGTATTTCATTTTTATTCCCGGGAACCGATTTTAATTATTGAACCTTTGATAGAGGACACCCTGTACATTGTCGAGACTTAGCGATTTTTCTGAGATGTCCCACCGAGCAATAGCGTTGTTTGCGATCTCGTATGCGAACAATGAGTAAGTTCAATCTTCCCGTATGCAGAGAATGACGATTCAGTTGCAATGGTCGTTCGCAGAGATGGATATGTAATATTTGAGCGTCACAGTGTATCAAAGCGATTTCTTCTTATGTATCAGTTCGTTTTCTTGCGAAACAAGGACTCGAGATTAGCAATAAAATGTTTGTTTCTAGATTTTTAAGAAGACGGAAGGGTGGGAACCGGGGGAGAACAAGCGCGACTACGAAAAATAGTAAAATGGCCGCGACGTACGAGAGATAAATATATAGACACGAGTTATTTTCGATAGAATGCGCGTTGGACAATACTTGTAAGGACACCACGATGTGCATGTGCGACATTAATATATGAAGTATTCCTTAATTAGTTAATTTCATGCGAGCAAGACGATACGAGAGAAATGAAATTATCGAGAACAAGATATATTAAAGTTTATCCAAGTCACGTTCTGAACATGTGTTAAAAGTTCCGCATAGCTTGGAACGAATCCAACGAAGTCGTCTGTAATAAAGATTTATTTTCCTTCAACTCTAGAAACCAATCCAGAAAAGTGTGTTTTTGTAATAAAACTTCCAAGTAATTTAATCGTTCGTATTAATTCGGCTGGGTTCAAAGCACCGTGGATAAGGAAAATTTTTGCGCGCAATGTCCAGGAAAGAGGGAAGCGATCGTCGAGTCCTTTATTCTCACCTTGCTATTATCACGTCTTTCGTTGTTCATGCTCGTGCACCATTCTTCGATGATGTATGTATGTACAATGAAGTAAATCGATACTTCGATGCAGCGAAGTCCGATTTTATATAAACGATCGAATTAAACGATCCTCGAATAAAATACTTCGTCGAAAGATACAGACTTACCATGATCGTGCGTGGGAATCGATTATTAACCCGTTGCCTTATGATCTTGTCTAATGGCTGTGTCTACCACAAATAGCTGACTGTGTGCGAAGCATGAAAAATATTTATTAATAAGTTCGATCTCGTTCAAGCGTAGCTGAAAGAAAAGTCGCCAAGAAAAACGTTTTTAAAGTAATAAAAACCCATTCGTCGGATTTTATCCAGTTGCTCGCTATATTGTACATACACTACGTCGTTGCTCATCAAACCTTCGTTTCTTTTTCCATTATGTCTAGTAACTGTAAATATTTTGTGATCATCGAATATATCTAGCGAAAATTGATACGTTATTAAACTGTTCTATAATTTTCGATTGCTGTCATCGCTGCATCCTCTTGACACTGAACAGTGTTCATAAACAGTACTGTATTAACGAGCAATCCACTGTTTTCCAAGACGTGGCAATACACTTTAAATTCAGTGGTATTTTCTCGCTAATCCTCTTGATGATAGATAACCTGAATATTATTAAAGAAACACCTGTTCCTGATTTTATCAGAAGTGAATGTTGAAATTTGATGAAAAATGGATTAGTCGTTTACATATCCAATGAATCTTTAATAAAGCGCTATTTCCACGTGTATCGATTTAATAACATACAAATAAGAGTTTATAAATAAGAATATCGATGTCTTCGTAATAGTCAAGATTAGGCTATTAAATTCCGTAAAATAATTGCAGAGGAAGTTACTTTCGGTTCCTTATTGAAGGTATTGTTTACGAATTGTTTAATGGAAACGATTAAGGAACTATATTCCTTGTTGGATTGTACAAACAGGTTAAAAGTACAAACTTAGTGGTTAATAGAACTTAAAATGAAATCACGATTTATAAGTTTAGGAAATCGGTTATTCCTTTGGATACTCGGATTTTGTGCAGATGGTCAAGCACTTTTTAACATACATTTATCGATTCTGAATACAAAGGAAATCGTAATGTAATTTTTAATACATACGGAATCTATGCACATGTGAAATTACTCTTTCTGAATACATTTTCTAATACATGTAACACTCTAACTATCTCCCATTATATGAACTTAGAGAAATGATCGACAACTGAATATCTACGGAATAGCTGCTTCCTTTCGTGCATTTTCGAGTTCCATTAACCCCTACGAATACTATTACTGCCGTCAAAAGTGGGAGATTCAATAAAACTCGCGATCGTAAGGCAACGGGTTAACTTCGCTGGAATACTGTGACCTTTGTGTTCCTTGCGCGATTGTTTCGAAACAAGAGACAGAAACTCCGAGAGGACCGAAGATTCGATAGGAGAACACGTCGCAACGAAAATATTGAGCTTATGGGAATGGAGGATTGCGTTTATTTGACGCGAACGATGTTTCTCTTAGCATTAACCGTTTGAGTGCCACGGAGCGATTTTGCGCTTCTCCTCTGTCTATCAAACAGTGCCAGCGCTCTAGGCTGCGAAACCGATAACCGCGACACGCTCGGTTTCTGTCGATGCGCGACTTTACGGTTACGAAAAAAAGAACGAAATTTAATTTCAGTTTTAAATTATATTCTTATATTATATGACGCAACCCAGACGCTGATAAGTCTGTACTTACGCTCAGAAAGATGGCAGAACAAAAATGAATTGAAACAATTACAGAACCGTATAAATCTGAAAACAGAGCGAAAGCGCTCCTTGGCATTCTTGGAGAGGGAATAAGACAAGCGCTATCGCGCCGCTTGGCACTTTTGGACGGGAAAACAGCAAAGACACGTGGCACTCAAACGGTTAATGCGTGCTGCCGAGAACGTGAACAAGGAAATTGCGAAGGAACGCGGCGTGAGTAGTGGATGCTGAGCGACAAGCAAATACGAGACGAACTTGCAAAAAGGGAACTTTGATCCTTTGTGCTGTAATCAATGCGGATTCGTCCCTTGAGATTAACCGACAAGAAAGTGAAACTTATTTCTTCTCACAATGCCCATTGTAATTACCTATCGTACAATCAGCGGTAAAAAATCGACAGTTTACTCGCATGTAGGCTGTCTTTTCTGTACGAAAGTTTATGTTTGTACTTATGTTTGGTCATTCGGGTTCTCGTGCTTTAGTATTTATTATGTGGATCTTAAAAATACTCGTATTACAGTATCTAATACAGTATTTTTATATTCGATCTGCATTTTGAATTAACAAATTATGTCATATAATATTATTTCTGAAGAAATGCAAACAAGCAAATACAAAGAAATCGAACATTTCACAGTGTCTAAAAAGATGTCAGAATTAGTTGACTTTTTGGAAATCGTGCTACATCTAGAAGACGATTAAGTACTACATATTTTGTTCGATTGAACAAAACAATAAATTCAAGTCATATGATGCAACTCAGACTTCGTTTCCGAAGGTCTAACGCTTCTAACAATTTAAATGGAGATATTTTAAAGTCGCAGCTGCTCTGAAGGGTTGAAGTTTCGACGTTGCGGCAGCGAGTGCGTTGCTCTTTGTACAAATTAGGCGAGAAATGTTCCGACGAAAGGTTTGAGCGAGGTTGACGAGAGACGGAAACTGGACAAGTTAT
>CM052166.1:2805303-2851316 GCA_028455555.1 Augochlorella aurata | reverse complement strand
ATTCTCCTCCTAGGATCCCACATACGTAAATTGTGCCTGGTAACGATTAAAAGTCAAATTTAAAACAAGGAAGTTCAAACGAAAACATCAGAAGAATTTTTATAATTATTTATTTCTTGAAACAAATCTATATAAGTTACAAAGAACCTTTTATGTTCAACTTATTAGCTATCATTGTCATGAATATTACAATCTATCAAGAGACTGCGGATTTTTTAGATCTATGAACAAATAAAATTAAGTTATAATTAAAGTGCTAATTATTAAAAAAATTTCAGAAGAACAAGACAATAGAGTTCCGATTATTTGTTTCCAATGTACGTGCCATTCTATTTAATACATAATTGATTTTTCAGCTAATTAGTTTTAGCCAATTAATTGAGTTTTATAGTTGTGTAACTTTGCTTCCACTTTTACACGTGAAATATAATAATTGCAAAGCTAAGGGAATATTTTGAGGGTGTAAAAATGTTCAGAGGATTTTTCTACATTCATATTGTACCACAAAACTGATTTATTGTTGTAAATATAAAAAACTGGAATATTTATTACACCTACAAATGATTTTTGTCGTAAGGGAAATATGTGTGCGGAAAATAGCATAAAGTTAACCAATTCAACAAATGTTTTGGGGATGCAAAAATATTCGGGAAACGCTCCTGCCATCTATATCATTAAAAAAAATGTTACTTATTATTGCAAATGTAGAAAACAAATGATTCTTGTCGCTGTCGCAATAAGATACAATGTAAAAAGCGGCAAAAATCGTCTGCTTCTGAAAATATAAAAACACTCAAACTATTCGTCAAAATTAGCCAGGGATAGTAATAATGAAGATTCATCATTTTGACACAGATAGTGCGACTGTGTTAAACCTGTGGAGGTTTTTATTTTTTATTTAAATATTCCCGCTTGTTAGGGACAGCGCTCTTATAATAATTGAATTAATATTCACGAAGTGACAAAAACTTCATTAACATAATTTATGAACGTAATCAATATGAAAAATTGTCGATAAAATAGAAAATGTAAATTATTTACATCGACTACAAACCTACTTTTTGAGCGGACTTAAGATAGTGGTGCGATCTGTACAAAATGGCGAGGCCTCATCATTATCATCTGTGAATTTTGACCAATAGTTTGAGCGTTTTGCCACCACGAGTAGTGGCGCTATTTTTATATTTTCTTTCATTCCTTCTCTACATTTACAATGTTTTTTTTAATGATATAGATGGAGAAAAGTTTTTTTATCCCCTAAATTAGAAAACTTTCTGCCATTTACCATACACGTATTCTCTTCATAGCTGCCGTGACGAGAATCATCTGCAGACGTAGCAAATGTACATTTTTCTCTATATTTCCAACAATAAAAAGTCTGTTTTGGCATAAAGCAAGTGCAAAACATTTCCTTCAACATTTATGATCCTTTCAAATATTTATTCAACCCCTCAATTTTCTAGTCAAAATATCAATACAGAAAAAGATAGAAATGTGATTCTATTGTCTTACATATTTGATTATACATGCAAGATAATTCGAATTCTACTATATACCTATCATTTTACATCTATTAGGATTATTGGAAAGAGAACTTTTTACTTGACCTCTGTTTCTTGCAATTAGTGATGAAAATGATAATTTTACATGAAGATCCACAGTTTAATAATCAGTATCAATTTCAAGATTTTTATAGTTCGTAAAAAGCTAAATAATCGATTTCAGTTAATCTTCAGCAAATCTAAGACAGTTTTTTTTTAATACTTTAGATGTCAATGGTGACTCCGTTCTTCGACGAATGACCACATGCACAACTTATATTAGCGTTCGTCGGCAAACCAACGGAAGTCACAACGCGGCTGCTAAAAGTGCCACTTTCCGGAATGAGTCGTTTCGACTTCGACACATCACTCAAAATGTACCACGACAACTTGAATCTCATTTGGAGGAACAACTATAATGAATTTGTACAATTAAAATAAGCACAATTAAATGCTAAGTTATGATAAGCGTAAATATAGATATCTGATTGTAAAATAAATCAGCGAGTACAATCCATACCAATTGTGACAGAAATATTTGTAAGTTAAAATGCAAAGGTAAACACAACATTGCAAAATTGTAATTCAATATACTTGAACAACAATTTTAATAATTGTAGAAATGATCGCCGTTTCGAGTCGTTCAAAAGTACGCTGGACTTTGTGATCGAGTAACCTACGAGGCAACAGTACAAATCGAATATCGCGCCGAGTGTTTTAGAGGGAATGCTGCGAAGACGAATGCACGAATAAAGTGAGATCGCAAGCGTGGTAAGATGAAACAGGCTAGGTTCCTCGTCCGAGTGGACACTCATACATAGAAGCCGTTGGATTCGTTCTGTCTCCCTCAATCATCTCTCGTTCTTTTTCTAAAGCAACTGTGCGGAGTTGGATGCATATTAAAATGGTGGGGATGGAAAGGTTTACACCAGCTTACGCGGAAAAAGCCGAAATGGTTTAGAACTTGAAGGAGGTATACATAATATATTAACGAAGTAAAGTTGATTTGTACACAATGTTCATTGTTGAAAACGTGTAATAAACATTAATGATATAATACAAGCGTTAAAGACTAATTAAATTTGGAATTAAATGGCATTCATGTCCTTTTATTTTCTCGTTTTTATAATATTTTAGTGTTAGACTACATTAAATAGAATAATTAATTAATAGAATTTTTATAAATAATTCGTCTATATTGAGGCGAAAGGATTACCTTATAATGAATACAGTTAGGCAAAAAATAAAAATTTAACAGCAAAAATTGTTAACACATTTTATTAATTATAACTGATTGTAAATAAACATTATTCCGTAGTTGACACATTGGATAAAGTACTTCATACAATTATTTTAAGTACTATTGATACTTTCTTATATAATAATCTTCTAAAACGATTATTATATGGAAATATGAAATACAAGCTTTGGTTTCAAAAATACTTTACAAGTGTCTGCTTTATCACAAAAAAATATATTTAATATTTAAAATATAAATAAAAATATAACTTCTATTAACTTTCTACAGTCCTGTAGTTAGACTGATCTGATATCACGTTATGTTTATTTTCATGTTATCGTCTGCGCAGATGTACTTTACTTTTTAAAGGAATACAGCTGTTTGTCTTGAAAATAAATGCAACAGAAAATGAAATCTGTCACTAAATAATTTATAGAGGAATGATTTCCATACTGTTAATATATTGTACTTTGATAGAAGTTGTTAAATAGAATGTATTATTAAATGCGATTAAGAACATTTCTTTACACCGTCAATTTCATAAAATTTGTATTGCATGTGATTAATACATACTTAAGACATATTTAACATCAAAAAAGATTATGTAATTTAATCTTTGTACTCCGAAAAATAAATCTGTTATATTGAATAAATGTTAAACTCTATTTTTAGCAATAAATGCAACAACGATTAAACTTTTTAGAAGCGTTGAATTAATACTAACAGATATTGTCATAATACATGAAGATGTAAGTAAAACGATAATGGAATAAATAATATTAAAAATACATTACTTGTATAAAATAGATTTTAACGTTTGCAAAATTTCAGGATCTCGATATGCTATTAAGCCATTGTCATTGGAAAAATTGTTGTTTGTGGATATATATTTTACATCTGAATAATTTGTATCATTATTGATAAAACTTTGATATTCAATAATACCTCCATTTAACGAACATAGCAGAGCCTGTGGTCCACAAGTATCCCATTTGTATGTGGATTTTTTAGATAAAATATAAACATCAGCTTCTCCAAGAGCAACGCATAAAATTTTATAACCAGCTCCTGCTGCTTCCACTAATGTGAAACCAGCATTTAATAGTTCAGCTTTTATGGTAGCATCTTCCACTTTACTAAGAACAGCTACCTTCTTGTCAGTGAGTTCTTTTGTTATAGAACATTTTCCAATATCATTCTGAACATATCCCCAATAACAATTTCCCTTCCACCTATTAAATATATTATGAAATATACTGATCAATCACTATATTATTAAATAGATTAGGAAAATCAGTTACCATGTGTCCATATTTGTGTAAAAAGGTTGATTCACTACACCTAAAACTGGTATGCCTGTATTTTTAGAATATGCTCCAATCAAAACAGTAACACAACGCAAACCGCTCAAATGTATGCCAGTCACATCATCCACCTTTTCCCCTCCATGTATATAATCTGCAGTTGAATCTACAAAATTTCCACGAATTGCTCCTCAGGCAAGCTTTATTAAACTACAAAACAAATACAACATTTGACAAGTAATCTAATTCCACTACATGTACAAACAAAGGCAATGATATCATTTAAACAGGAAAAGGAAATTTTAAAGCTTATGACAGAGGATATTAAATTTGAAAAAATAATAGAAAAGTTTTAACATTTGATCCAAACTGCTACATAAACAGATAAATATATTTATCATGAATTTTCCATGTACTAACTTACTGAGTAGTGTTAGAATTTTGATATTTATAATACTGTACTAAAACTGTATTAGACACAACTAAAATCTATTCATTTTGAAATACTATCATAGTAACTTTTAATATTATATTTCTTACCAATTGGATCAATCCATATACCAAGGTCATCGACATTAATATCAAAATCCAAAGGTAGTTCAGCAACCATTGGAACATCTAAGAATTCAATATCCTTATGAACTTCTTTGGCTAGTAATTCTGCAGTTGTAATATCACTATCCATCACTTTTACTAACAACTCGGTTGTTTCTTCAATAGTAGAACAAACTTTAATAATTATGGTTTCACCCATAGCATTACTAAATATATTATTTTCTTCTCCATGCACTTCTTTGGACAATTCTGGAAACTAATCACATTAAGACATAATTATTATATCCATATCAGTTAAAAATTAGATTATAGTTTTTACCACTCAAATAAAAATATTTAATAAAGAATTTCAACTTACCTCTTTTTCGATGTCATGCTTTATTGTTTCTTGTATCAGAACATCTGCCAATGTTTTAAAATCTTGAAAGAAGCGTGGATTCTTCTCCTCATCTGATTTTTCTTGCACAAGTAGTTTAAAAAGAGCATCATTCTGCCTACAAGCCCTTGCAATATTTGCAGCTTTTTCAGAAACTTTCAGGAGGATAGATAACAATCTACTGCCGTGTTTCATTTTTATGATTGTTATATTTAAAATTCTAAGAAGTATAACATTAATGAAATATTAAATAACTACTGGATATAATTCTAACGTTCAAACAACTGTACTTGAAATTCAATGTGTTTTTATACTGTTTTACAATTACTAAAAATTTTTTTTGGCGGGAATCTGGATAAAATCACTCATGAAATATTACAAACATTAACAAAGCATAAACTTACCAATATAAACTGTGGTGATCGACGCAAACATTTACAAAATCAAAAAATTGAAATATCAAAAGAATCGCTCGAACATTATAATTAGCGATTGACGTAAGCGAATAGTGCGTCCATGCGCATCTGATTAAATTTAATAACAGAATTAGAATTAGAATACATGGAAAGATTTACATAACTATAATCATAACACAGTTCTTTTTTCCGTTTCGATGATTTTTTTATTAATGAAATCAATTCTTAATGCGATTATTTTTACATTTTTAAATATTTTAGATTAATATTCCTACAATACCTTTTGGTTAAATTACGATGGCTTGAATTTGTCAAATACACATTATAAAATAGTAGTCACACTAATATTTACACAAAACTATTTAAAATTTAGAATTTATTGAGTTAGATTTATAATTTCAATACATGTCACTTTATTTTATAAGCATTTCATGGAGTTTATAAGACAGACCTATTACTTAACTCGTGCATTCATCCAGTTCATTTCGAAACGCTAACATAACCTGATTTGGTTTCTGTTACTATTACAGTTAATTTATATAGTTTTAGAAAAAGGTACATACATAGAAATTAACTTTTTAATGCTTATTTTGTACATACAAATCTATATTTTGCAATAATATTAAAGTCATTGCAAATTAACCATAATACGAAAAAATACCGTACCGGTATTGGATTAGTACTAAACTTGAAAAAATCACACATTTCTACTTTCTGTAGTGAAAATATATACTTTACTGATTAAAAATACTTATAAAATTATACATAACGAATATAAATTTTTTAATAAAATAATATTAACACATTTCAAATGACGGCAATATTAGGAGCAGGTATATCTGGCTTGTCAGCTGCATATTATGCTCTTCAGAATGCAAAAATGGTTCCTATTGTAATATATGAAGCTACAAATCGTGTAGGTGGTTGGATTAATTCTATAAAATTACCCGATGGTACAATTTTTGAGCAAGGTCCACGGACAATCAGACCTTCGGGTGAAGGTGGAAAAAATACATTAGAATTGATGGAACAATTACAATTATCAGATAAAATTGTTCCTATTCTAAATAGACATCCTGCAGCCAAATGTCGTTTAATATATACTGATGATCAGTTACATTTATTACCTAATAGTTTCAAAGGCATTATAAAGAAAAATACCCTGTTAGATCGTTCATTGCTTAGTGTTCTATGGAATGATTTAAGAGCACCAAAAGTTGTTAAGGATGATGAAAGTATATATGATTTCATAGAAAGAAGATTCGGCAAAGATGTAGCAGAAAAGTTGACTAGCTCAGTTGTGGTAGGAGTCTGTGCAGGTGATTCGCACAAAATAAGTGCAAAGTCATTTATGCCTTCTTTGTTCGAAGCTGAACAAGAACATGGATCTATTGTGAAAGGAACAATAGCAAGAGCATTTAAAAACCGCAAAAATAATGCAAAATTAAAAGAAAAAACTGAACCAATGAAAGAAAATAATTCTCAAATAAATGAAAAATCACATAACATGAAAATGAGTTTAGTGGAAAGGGCTAGAAAAGAAATGTGGGCAATATGGACTATGAAAGATGGTATTGAACAATTGCCACTATCGCTAGCTAGAAATATAACTGATCATGGTGTCAGTATTAAAATGGAACACAGATGTGAACAACTTAAATTTAGTAAAGATACTGTAGAATTAACTGTAAATGGAGAAATGAAACAATATTCAAATATTATTTCAAGCTTACCAGCAAAAAATTTAGCTAATCTTGTGCAAGCTCAACATCCAGAATTAGCTAATGAATTAAAAAGCATACCTACTGTGACAGTAGGTATTGTGAATCTTCAATTTCCAAACAATGCCTTACCTATGGATGCATTTGGAGTCTTGATTCCACCAAGAGAAGGAAGACCAATCTTAGGAGTAATATTTGACTCATGTGTTGTTCCTCAAAAATCTGATGCAACAGTATGTAGAAATAAGAATTTTTATTACCTGTTTATTTTTTTTAAAGCTTCCATAAATCATACCATACTTTATATATTAATCTCTTGTTTCTTTATACTAAATTGTAAAAGTACTTTGTAACAATACAAAATGGATTTTAATATTTAAATAATATTTTGCAACTATTTAATGAATTAGAAAAATCTGTAGGGATTGAATATTTATAATTGTTATAATCCAGGTACTGACAGTCATGATGGGAGGCGAATGGTTTGAGAAACACTTTGGGCAGTGCTCATCTGATGAACACTTGCTGACTGTTGCAGTCAACCAAGTACGGGAAATCTTACACATTGAGGAAGATCCCACAGTATACAATGTTTCCATTTTGAAGGATTGTATTCCGCAGCACATAGTAGGTCACATGCAACGCTTAACCCGCATCCGCAATTATATCTCCACGCATAAAATTCCTTTAGTGTTGTGTGGCTCTTCATACCAAGGAGTAGGACTCAATGATGTTATTCTGTCAGCAAAACAAGCTGTTTCTGATATAAATTCACATATATTGTAATTTAATAAAGATCAAATGCAGCTTGGCCAGGCAAACGTTGCAGTGCTTTCCTCTATGATTAAAAAAGAAACCAAAACACACACACACACACATATGTTCCAATATCAATGTAATTACAGCTATCAATCCAAAATAATATGTAAACTATAAATTGTATATAATACATGCAGTATTTAATACATATTGCACAATAAAAATTAATAAAGCAAACATTAACTTAACAAAGTAAATATACCTAATGTACTTAAATATAAAGAATTTAATATTAAACTAATTAAGAATGTTATAGTAAATGCATACTACAACATATTATGTATGTAAACACAGGTGTATGCGAGTAATTAAATTATTTGAAATTAATAAATGAATTCTAGTTATTAAAATATTCATCTATAAATTACTTTATACTAACTTTCTTTATAAAACGACAACTATTAAGATTCCAAAATTATGAATTGAACAAAAGTTTATAACACATATTAATAATAATGATAAAAAAGTACAGAGTAAAAAGTATCAAGCTACAAAAAGTTAAAAAAAGGAGATAATAATAGACTACCATTTACATAGTGCTTATTTATTATTACATTAGTAATTCATCACTTTTTTTATAAAATAGTATAAATTAAATACATTTAAGGGCACAATATTCTTTTGTAATATGTATTTAAAAATTACTGTAGATAAGCAAGCGAGAAGTAGTATTATATAGGGATGCAATACACAAGCACAAAACATTCCATATATATGTAAATAAATAATAAATGATTGTGCAACTACTACAATGCAACATTTATTTTTAACAATACTACTGCACAAATGTAACAAAAAGTTCAAGATATGAGATATTTTATTTATGTTTCAATAAATCTTATTTGAACTTCTATTTATTAAAATGATTCAAATTTATCAAGAAAATATGGAAAGAAATATGTAAAAAAACAATACAGAAATCAATACAAATATATAATAAAAGATTGAGTTCAAATAAAATGAAAATTATTTATCATACACTTAAATATTAACAGACTGTTAAAACAAGTTTACTGAGCAACAGTACCTGCATATTTAACTTCATCAAATGCTTTTCTAGCTTTCTTTAATTCTTCATTCATTGTTAATAGATCTTTTACTCTTGCATATTTTCTTGGATCTTTCCTAACTGTAAAATAAAATGATTATTGAACATGATACACATAAAATAAATTTTGAAAGTAACGAGTACCACGAAAAATAACTTGAATAAAAATAGCTAAAAGGTACAAAGAAATAAACTAAGATATCATATATGTTACACATTTTTATAAGATAACAAATAATCATAATCTTATACAAATTAATTTTAGGAATACCTAAGAATACTATATCTTCCACTTGAACACGACCAGTGCGTCCAATTTCCATAGCTCTATGTGTCATTTCAGTAATGAATTCGATCACTAGATCTTCTAATAAATCGACACTTTCTGTATACGGATTTTGATCATCACCAAAACCATACATCATGCATCGTAGTTCTTTTGAAAACAGACGTTTTCTACCGCCAGGTAAAGTTCCACCGATCGGTATTTCAGCTTCCTCATCTTCAAACTTTAATTAAATAATAAAATTAATTAAATTTTAGTTTATAATTTACATTGAAAATTGATTTCAAAGATATAATCGGAATAATTAAGTTAAATTCTAATAATTAAGCCAAGAAAATATTTGAAACAATTGACAATTGAGGTTAGAAATTTTTCAAGTTTACAGCAAACTGACATTAAATATTAAAATTTCTTAAAATATTAATATTTAATGTGTAGAAAAAATACCTGTTCAAAACCTTCTTCTGCGGCCATAATTTTACATAAATTAACAATTTCTTTTAGATGAGTTATCTTTTCTGTGTGTACATATATCTATGTTATGCATTTAGGGAACAGACACAACAAGCTGGCAAATGAAATCAGCTGAAATTAGTCACAACTGGTTTGAATAGTTTTTTTATTAACTTCAGCTGTATTTAAACAAGTATGGTCAAAACTAAAGAATATATCTGTAAAAAGTGATAAATAATTTAATATTTTTGATAAATTTGAAATTATGTCAACTACAACTCCAGTATTGAAAACTTGGAAAGAAACTAACCGTTTGCATAAGGAACAACGAAAGAAATGGCGGGAAGAGAGGTTAGCAAAAAAATTTAAGAAAGAAGAATGTACGAAGGATTTACAAGATGAAGAGGTAAAACCTGTTGAAGAACACTTCGAGAAAAAAGATGTGTCGACAGTTAGTATTGCGGTTCCCGGATCAATTTTGGACAATGCTCAGTCCGCAGAGTTACGAACGTATCTAGTTGGGCAAATAGCACGTGCAGCATGTATTTACAAAATAGACGAAATTGTTGTTTTTGATGACAAAGGAGAAGTAACGGAAAGTGAAAAGAAAAAACTAAGGACGGACGAGGTATTGGGAGAAAGGAGAATTGGTTGTTTACAATTAGCTAGAATATTGCAGTATCTCGAGTGTCCACAGTACTTAAGAAAATATTTCTTTCCAATTCATAAAGACTTGCAGTATGCTGGAGTGTTAAATCCTTTAGATGCTCCGCATCATCTTCGTCAACAAGATGTCTCCTTGTATAGAGAAGGAGTAGTTACAAATAAACCAGTTAAAGCTGGTAAAGGTTCATATGTTAATGTGGGATTGCTGAATGATGTTTATGTAGAAAAAGTATTAACTACTGGATTAAGAGTTACTGTCAAAATACCTGAGAATCAACCAAATCCCAAGAAGTTAAAAGCCTTCGTTGTACCCCCTAACATTCCTAAATCCGATACTGGTACTTATTGGGGATATACAGTAAGATTAGCTAATAATCTTACAGAAGCATTAACACAATGTCCTTATAAAACTGGATATGATTTGACAATTGGAACTTCAGACAAAGGGAAACCTATTGATGATGTAGGACCTTATAGCTTGGAATATCATCATGTACTGATCATTTTTGGAGGTTTAAGTGGATTAGAAGCTGCATTAGATGTTGATCCAAACTTGGATGCAGACGATCCAACTTTGCTGTTTGACAAATATTTAAATACCTGCCCTCAACAAGGATCAAGAACTATAAGAACGGAGGAAGCTATTTTGATAAGTCTAGCAGAATTAAGAAAGAAATTATCTCCTAGAGTCAATCCATTACCCATTTCACAGGTTAATGATTTTGTAAGTAATTGATTTAAGTGTTCGTATAACATTAATAAATATAAATAATGCTATAAAAATTAGAAAATATTGTTTATTTATTTTGCTTCTTTTTGTAAATATTCTATACAAATTTATTTGAAATTAAAAAAAATTTGTAATATATACATGATATTTATTTTGCATATTTTTAAGATTATTCTTTTCATCAATATTCAACTATTCTGTAATGCACAATTTACTGTGTCCCTTAAAGTTTTTATAACTTTTGCTTGGTCAGAGGAACCTATGACTGCTGTCCCTGAGACAATCATATTTGCTCCAGCCTGAAAAAATAGTTACATTGTATTTTTGACATTAATATAATATATTAAATTATGTTACATACTTTAGCACATGCATCAATAGTAGATGGTCCTACACCCCCATCTACTTCTATGTCTAAAGTAGGATAATTTTTTCTTAGCCAAGCTACTTTTTCCATCATTGGTTGCATGAATTTTTGTCCACCAAAACCTGGTTCTACAGTCATAATTAATACCATGTCTGCTAAATCAACATAATCTACAACCACATCTACTGGTGTTCCAGGTTTAAGTGCTACTCCAACCTTTTGTTGAAAGAAAGAAGTTTGTAGTTTAATATATTGATAAAATAGTACTTGAAAACTTTCAAGCCATTTGATATGTAAACAGTATACCTTCATTCCTGCTTCTTGTACTTTTCTGCAAACTAGTGGAATATCTTTCACTGGTTCCACATGGAATGTGTACTGATTGACACCAGCATCAGCCATAGGTTGTATCCACTATAAAAAGATTTGTTACATTTTTGTAAGCGATTCTTAATTAATATACTAGAATCATTCATTAGGAAGTCATTGAGAATCACGAAATTTATATTTTATACGCATAAAATAAAAATTCAAATATGATATCAAAATTGAGCATACCTGTTCTGGATTAGAAACCATCATATGGGTTTCCAAAAATGCATCTTTTACTTTACTACGGAGGCATTTTACTAGTGGATGACCGAAAGTAAGGTTAGGTACAAAATGCCCATCCATAACATCTAAATGTAAATAATCAGCACCATTGTTAATCAATCGCTGAGATTCTTCTGATAGTTGTGCCAAATCAGCATTCAAAATCGAAGGTCCAATCTTGGCAGTGATCTTTTTTCCCATTTTTACTTTGTAAATACTACGAATACGTGTTTTTGGGAATGATGATAGTGCGTTATCGAATACGAATAACTGCCAAGGTCATTTGAAGATGAGTTTCTTTGGATAACACTTGTAACATTTCAGAAACACGTAGAGAGTTCGTTACTTTAGAAATTAAGTAATATGTAAATTGTAGAAAAGAGGATAAATAGATCACAAATTTATAAACACTGTACGAAAAGAAATACATTTATTTATACATAAAAATATAGCGTTTCACAATAGGTACGACATTATGAAAATGTTAATAAAAAAAATTATACTTCAAAATACTCAGGATATGTAACGTATAATAATTAATACTAGTAGATGATAAGTAATACTAGTGAATAATAAGCGAAATAATAGTGGACTTATAAAGGTGACATTCCCGTACAACGGTAATGTACGATGTAGAATAATAATTACTCTTAACATTAAACGAAGTATTCTTCTATGTAGCCTGGCTGCAGGGGCGGTTTATACTGTACACGTTTAATAAATAAATAATTCGATAGAGCTATCCGCAACTTCGTTCAAGAAGTATTACAAAAAAATACATCATAATAAAACATCGAAATAGCACACGGTAAGGCTATTTCAGCCTAAAATCAGTGACACATTCAAAATACAAAATTCTTTGGCACGTTCAAAATCGTTTATAAAATTTTAAGTATGATAATGGCAGTACCGCTATCAGTATATAAGAACTAAATGAAATGTCTGTTAATTCTCGAGCGGAACGCCGAGCATTCAGTACTAAAATATAATTCCGTTACGTAGAATTATATTATATACAGCACTTATAGTTAAAACAATACTATTTGACTTTAACGAACACCGAAACTTAGCACATAGAGATTCTATTCTATCCCGTTTATCTCGCACGTCGTATATATAATGAAAAGGTGGCTGATCAAAGCAATCGAGACTCGTTCTTTGGTGACTCCTCAATTAACCGTCCGGTCCATCTCTGTTTCGGGCTATAAAGAAACATTCGGTCATACATCGACACATTCGTCGGTACAAAACGTTCGATTTTTCATTTCGAATATCTCATGGTCGGTCGAAATACTAAGGATTTTTGAACGAATACTTTCCTTTAATTAAATGCTATTTCCTATAAAAATTACTTACGCGTAACGGGTAGAGGAACGTGCTAACAATTTGTTGACGATGACCAGATTTGACTTGACATGTGTAGCCACCCATGTCTTCCCACATAAGATCCTCTATTAGAAGATCTCCGTTATCCAAAACTCGGTGCCGCAGATTCGTCGATAGACTTAAAGGTTCATTAAAATTATTCACCCATGAAATTTCTGGTTCTGGCTTGCCACTCGCTCTGCATGGCAGTATCACGGTCGCTCCTATGTTAGCCACTCGTGTGGGAGAATACAAGGTGATCGTTGGGTCACTTTCGGAAGTGCAATTGCTGCTGGCATTTTCATCGTCTGTGAAAATCGTAATTTTCACAGATGAATTATCATGATTGTACTATAAATGTAATAATAATAATAATATATAACGTATTAATTAATTAGCACGTCCAATTTTCAGAACGTAAAATAGCATGTGATAAGTAAAAGAAGCTTAACGATTTTCTTCTAAATGACAGTACCGCAAAAAATGATTAAACCACATCATTTGTAACAACGTGTTGGCTTCTGAATGAAATCTCTGTCACTATTGAAAAATATTTCAACAAGCAATTTTTAAAATAGTGGCAAGCTTATTGAATTATTACCGATTGGGAAAACATTAAAAATCAGTTCCAGTGGGATAGTCGTGACACGCAATATGTGCGTTACGATAGGTCGGTTGCCATGCGAAATTTGATGATAGTAGCACAAATTGATTAATAATGATCAAAGCGATTTATTAATTATATTCTACTTACTGTTAACCAGCAGTCTTGTAGGAGTGGATACCTTCACTTCTGTCGCAGAAACCGACGCACAGTAGATCAATCCAGCATCATCCGGTGTAACGCACTCCAGTACGAGCTTCGAATTAATTCTGGCCACTCCTTTCCACTCCTCGGTTGGTTCGTACAGGGAATGCGTGTTGGCTTTGACGTATTGGACAAGCTTATGGATAAAACACGCATTTAAATGTTCGTATATTTATCGGGTCGCTCGCCTACGTAATTTCATTGTAATTCGATGACGATCGATAGTAACATTCACCTGCTCGTTAGTGCCGCTTCCGGTGAACCAAAGAATTTCCGGCGGCGGGCTGCCGCTAGCCTTGCATTCTAATTCTATCCTGCTCCTGCAACAAGCAAGAACGAAAGATTAGTATTTCTCATTCTTCGTTGCTATTGCTCTCTTTCATCGCATGCGGTACTTACCCGACTGTTGTCTTAATGCCATTCACTGGGTTCTGAGTGATTTTCGTCCACGGCTCCACAAGCTGGAAGTTCGAATAAAAATATCAGTGTTATTCAACTCTATTGGTTTTTGTAGAAATTCGATCGTAAAAGAATTTCTTGGATATTTACGGATGGAAAATTTCGGATTTAGAAGAATCGTTTCTGATGGATTACGAAGGCGTTCGGGTTCGTTGGGGACATCAATTAATTAATATGTTACCTTTGATTCGGTAGATCGTGCTCCATATTCTGTTAATGGAGTTAGGAAATTAGATCTGTGCTCGACCGTTTGCCTTCCAATGCTTCTACGCTCAGCAACTCGTTCGACGGCATGCCGTGGCAGGAACGAAAAGGTCCCGTAAAGATGTCCCGAGACCGTGTAGGACACGACGATAATACAGACGAGATTCACCAGCGTTGAGTGTGGTTGCATCTGAAAGCAAGATCGCAACACGATTAGAACCAATAGAATGGAATTCGTGTTACTGCATTGTTTAAATACCGATCATCAGGCGGGAGCAACGGGCGCCCATTAATAAACGAATGTGAAAGAAACGGTTTAATGAATGCGAACGAACATTGTGCAATGATTGAATCAGACTGAAATTAAGGAACTCCAACGTCACGCTCTTTTCGCAGAAATTGGACCGTTTCAATATAACAATGCGGATTTAATTGTCGGGTTAGGTGCGCGATTTATAATATCGATTCATTCGACCTTCCTCAGGGATACGAATAAACGCAATTGGCAACAATGAAATTAAATGCCCTGGATCACAATGGTAATTAAATATCTCCGGTAATAACCGGCAACGGCATTCCATTCTTTCTTTTTCGAGCCTAATTCTTAGCGCGCCGTGGTCATTAGTTGATTTCCATCTAACAATGTCGTTATCTTCAACAAATTCTCGCTATCCGTCGTAATACAGAATTTGTTGGTGCGATGCGCATCAACCGCGACTCGTTTAATTAGAAAAAGGGAAGCAGTGTCACAGACATTTCTCTATAGTTGTTTCCGCCGCGTTTCTTCATAAATTAACACGCTTTCTCACGCGCAGCGTTACGGAGAATTCGTCCAATATGGACGAGTCGAGGTTTTCCAGGAAGGACAAGCCGGGAGGCAGTGCTCAAAATTTCCGTAGATAATCGATTTCGAAAGTCAGACATGCCGGGTGAACAAAGATTTTGAAACAGGCATAACTCGTGTCGAAATTAGTTTGTTGCACGGTGTGTCAGTCTGGACGTGCATCGGCCTTCATGGTCTGCTCGTTAAAGAGCATCGAAATCACCAAATTAGAGATTCCCTTATCTGTCGTACTATCGTAATTTGAAATGTCCTCGATACTCTTCGCGCGGTATCCTCGGAAAGTCGAAGTTCGTTAATAGCCGCCGCGCGCGAGATCTCTACACTCTTACTGAAAATCTCTCTGTCTGTTTCTCTCTCTCTCTCTCTCTCTCTCTCTCTCTCTCTCTCTCTCTTTCTTCCTCTTTTTGTCTATCTCTGTCGTTCTTTCCCTGTGACACGCTCCAGCAGGAACCTTATAACGTAAGCATCGTGCCGATTCCCGCCCAGTTGGCGTCCTCACGAATGGCCGTTTTTCTCGTATCACAAAATTTCACGAACCGAAAACATGTAGTAGAGGCCCGACCGTGTGCCGTTACCGTTTTATCTTTGGCGCTCATTCCGCCTTTTTCCCCTTTCTCTATGCTCCTCCGGAGCAAGAGCGAGGAAGGTAACGCGCACGGTTTTAATGGAGATTAAGTAACTTGGCTGCTAACAAGGCAAGCCGTTTGGAAACGAATTCGCTTGGGCGTTAATGAAACACATGTGACGCAAAAAATCGAGTAGAATCGGCCGACGATACGCGGTCCGAAGTGTGTGTAAACCTTTTTTTTGCTGCAAATACGTACTCACGCAGCGACTCGAGGGACAAGTTTAAAAGTGGCTGGAACTTCCGAGATATTGGACCGTGCTTATCTTCCCACAACGACGAGGGTTACCTTTCCAAATGCCACGATGAAACCCGGCGAATTGTTTGCACTTCGGCCTTCTACGGAGTTTTGTTCACAGCTGCATCGGAAGATGCACGCGTTTGTTGCACAAATTGAAGGAGCGAACTATCACCGCAATTTGTTCAGCAACTAACTATGTGAAACGATTCAGAAACATGCTTCACGCTTGATACACCAAATATTGCAAGCAGCATTTCTTTCGTTTTTAAAAATTACATCGTATTTAAGAAGAAAAAATGTCGCTGATGAGATAACACTTAGTAATTATTATATGACAATATACATGAAGACTCTGTCTAGGGTTCAATAGAATGATTCAAAGTACCAGACTTGCTGCGTCACTTGAATTTGAAAAATTCGGAGTCACGATCAGAAACTGATGCAAGATCTACTATAGGTGGAAACAGACACGGCATACTGTTTGAACATCTTGAGACTCGGGAACGTAGAAATAAAGATAATGAATAATAGTTGAGAAGTGTGGTAAGCACATCGATTTTTTCTCTCGTGCGAGCAAGATAGAAAAAAGAAAATTTGAGAGAATTCAGAAAAATGAATTGCAATTCTGTCGTTAGAATATATGTGCTAAAAATAGCCCGCAGTTCTTCGAACATTACCTACTTTCGAAGCTGGTGGATAGAATTTAAAAATTCAACGTTCTGCGGTCGCTGTCGTTCTTGTTCTCGCATACGTTTTTATAACATCTTAGCACGAGATGCGTCTGTTATCTCTATTTTTTTCTTCCCGTTTATAAAGACAAATTTACACGTGGCCAGACGCGAAGCAGTCGCGCGAACAGCCGAGAGATCGTATGCCTCATCTCATTGCGATTAATAAATTCAGCTTTCCTTACCTTTCTGCTTGTGAATCACGACGGATAATTGTCACACGTGGATAAAGCGCGCAAAACTATTAATCCTGGTACCGCTATGAGATATAACTTTCGATAAAGATACTCGCGCCGGAGATGCTTTGTAGGAGCGCACATCACGAGAAGAGGTTTCGAACCGAATGATGCAACTTCTTATACAATCTTCGCATCTTCCCTACGGTCTCGCGCCCTCTTTCCTCAGGGCCCTTTAACAGTCTCTTAATCTAGAGATGATATCGGAGAAACCGAGGTGCGCGATAAGGAATTGTGCAGTATCGTATCAAAATGATTCAAGTGACGTAAATTCCAACGTTTTTACTCAATATTCTTTCCTTACTGAGAAAAATGTGATTCACGCAATCATCATTGTAACAACGACTAAAAACAATGAATCAGATAACTAGTCGATTTCTAAACGATATCGTGTCATTTTTTCAAAAATCTATCTTCATTCATTCGAATGCTCTGATTCCCGATGAAAATGATACCGGTCTGCGACGATTTCGCGTGAGAAACTTATGAAAAATGTGGAACTCAGCGGAACCAGAAATCCGCGGAAAGATCGAATCACGATAACAAGCCACCGGAAAAATCGAACGATAATGTGAAGCCGCTCTAATAGCAAAAACCATTGGCGGCCTAATACGTGTTAAATGTGCCGATCTACACTCAGTCGAAAAAATTAGCGAGAATTCGCATTTCATTGGCCGGTTTCTTATCGTGCAAAACTTTATCGGATGGATAAATGGAAACCGATGTATACGGGACCACCGCACCGGCACATCTCGCACTCACCATTTTCCCTTGGACTTTCTCTCGAACGTGGAAACGAACGCCGGCGTTCACTATTAATCGTCAGTTTGGCAGCAGCGAATAAAAATACTGACTGAGCGTCGAGGAACAGTTATTGACACGTTTATATATTTCGAATGTAGCGACGGGCGCCCTCCCTTATCCCGGATTGGACGACATAGTGAGGAGTAGGGCAATAAAAACCACACCAAACAATTGAATTCATTATACGCGCGCCTCGTTTGTGCACATGTAATAGTCGCACCCAATTTACTTCCACCCTCATCTATGCCGATCGATTTTTACTTCGAAAGGACTGCCAACGATAATTAGTTTTATTGAAACTGATCGTACCAGGAAGGAGGCGGCCGCAATTACCCCCAAACGAGCATCTTCTCTCCGTTAGATCCAGCCAACGTTCGACTGCCCAAACTTCCCAGAGGCCCGCTTCTCAATTTGTCGGGGTGGATTCCTGACACGCGAAACACCGGTAACAAGCCAGATGTAATTGCCTGATAAACAACAAATTGGTAGAACACCGTGGCAAACTCAATTTAACCAATTAAAGGCAATATTAATGATTTATCGCCACTTGATCCGAGTGCGACGCAAGATTTCTTTTTGCGGACTCCATGCGAAGTCTCGGATATTTTCCGTTCTTTTTCTGAATTAATGGAATTATTTGATTTATTGTTAATTAGTTGTTGTGAACAATTGGATGTGGAAGTGAGCAGTGTCACATAAAAATATGTTTATTGCAAAGATTTGTTGTAACATCTGTTAAAATCGAAGGTACTACATAGTTACGTTTGCTGTAAAATATTGCGCTTTTCATCATTGAGTGAAGATATATTTCTCTTCAATTCTGTATATTTCTTTGTCTCAAAAAAGCGGCATTTACATTTGTTTTACAGTAGTGGTGGGAGAATATAATTTATTATTTATCTTTTATAAAAACATCATTAATGAAACATATAGTTTCTTGAAAATAAAATTTGTCGTTGTTATAAACGATGGAAACCACGAAATAAATTTATAGCGTAATTTTGACATTAATTTCAAGAATGAAATAAAAACTTTGAGAAGATCGAACGAATTTCGGTAATAAAATTTATATTTACTACATTTTCTTTGTATTAATGGCCCTTTTTTATATTGAAAATGTGAATAGTGGAAATATGACTAATTAATTATAATTATTTAAAAACTAAATTACATTTTCAAATTTATGAATACAAAATAATTTCTGTGGAGTTTATTAGTAAAATAAAAAAGGTGCAATTTGTTAGTAGACACAACTGCGGTACTTTGATACAAATTTTTTTTAGTCAACTTACGTCACATCGTGGTATATAGAATTGATCAGACAGTTTCCAATCTTCGACTATTATTTTCACTACTGTTATATTCGGTTGATTTGATTTCCTGCTGTGATAATTCAAATACACAAGCTACAATCAGGGGATATTTTCTCGTTCATAAAGGATAACTGAAGGAAATAGGTAAAAATTAAATTGTTTCATGTTTGTTTGTGTAATGTTTAATTCATTTTGTTTAATGCAAATATATTTGAAGGAAAACTATTTGGTATGAAATAGTATGTATATATAGTGTAAGACAGTATTTCTATAAAAAACGTACAAAAATTTTATTTCATTTACATACATACATAACGTAGATTTTTATATCTTAAGAAGTTTAAGAAGGTGCTGTTTCTTTATTGAACTTTGATTTATCTGAAATTGCACCAATAATCTTAGCCGACGTAAGAACCTTTTCTTGTAGTCTTTTCAAGTTTTTATCTGCGTTTCTTGCATTTGCTAATATATTCTGTAAATTCTGAAAATTAAAATACAATAATAATCTATTTGTTAGAAAACACAGTAGCATATTATTTGTTCATAAATGAAGTATTGCAGTACAAATATGTGACATACAAATCAAAAATTTGTTTGATATGTAAACATAACCTCTAACCATTTTTACACTTTGTTGAAGCTCCGCTGTATATGCTTCAACATAGTCAATCTCGCCATAAAAGGATACTTGTGACGCTGAGTCAGTATCATCCATAATGAAACAGGTGTTTTATTATTTGACAATACAAATTTGATACGATGATACTATTAACCTATAATTACATTCATTCACATGTGTATCACACATTATTTTAAATTCACTAAGTAACAAATCTATAGAGTGTAATACTCCAGAATAAATTTTTATGTGAAGTGTGCCTTTAAATATCTTCTGCTTTGCTATGTATACTTCCGGTAATTTGAAGTTAAAATTTTGTTCTTTAAAAAATGGTTTCGTGTTATTTTTAGCAATAAGTTTCCCAAAAAATATATCAATTTCACACGTTAATAGAGTCTGATATCTTGTTTTTGTTAATCTATGTGATAGATTCTATGACTTTATTTCTCGTGAAGTTCATGTAATTTTGTTAGAGCGCGTTCTTAGTCTACTATACAATTCTTTACCGTTGACTTGACCTTCTATGAAATGATTAGTTTAAATTGTTATCATGTTCGCAATTTTAAAAGATGTTTGAATAATTTTTTGAAGATGCCATATTCGTAGAGATGCAGATTAGATGTTTAACAGATATTATATTATGGAAGCGCAAACAGATCCACCTGTTCCGCGGCCACAAGTCAATTCATTAACTTCATTTCCTGGTATGTATTTATTTACTACAATAATATTTGTGATTATAAAGATCATTTTTCCTAACGAATCGTCATATATGACATGACATCTATTGATTCTTATATTTAATATAATTAAGTCTAACACCTGAACTAATTATAAACTGATTGCATTTCAACTTGAATTTGTTACAGAAATGTGGTATTACATATTTTTATGGGCCTTTATCTCTTCTGTTTTTGTTCATACCATAGCTGGTGCAATCTGCTTTGGTACGTTAAGACAACATAAGTATGGCAAGTACGTAACATATCATAGTGTTGTTGTTACAAGTAAATAAATAAGAATTGCTAAAATAATAAGTATTCCACTGGTATTATAGTAAAATAAACATATCAGTAAATATACAATAACAATTAATTTTTGTTCTAAAGATTCTTCCCATTGCTGATTATAATAATGGGAGTATTGTTACCACTGACATCAGGAGTTCTTAGCTCCGCAGCTGTTGCTTTTGTATATAGAGCATCACGTTATCCACTGCCACGTTTGTATGCACTGTTTTGGGGTATTGGACAGACTGTTGTAGCAGGATGTGTTGGATTTACAAGAATTCTAGCAACTTTATAATGGAAAAGAATGGTGTGATGAAAAAATATACTATTAGCAAAAAATGTTAATGCACATTGGCATTTATAAAGAAAAAGGGAGAACAAGTGAATACTATTTTATTAGAATTAGTACTATTGATAGATAATAGTGTATAAGGAAATTTGTACATACATGGATATATAATGCACATATGTAATAATGAAGACTTAAGGTGGCGTATGTATTATTAGATTTTTAAATTGATCAGAAAATAAAATGTTATTTATTATCAATATAGAATGTGAAGTTTTTTTGAAATCGAAGATTGTAAGAAGTTTCTTATCTTAAATTTGTAGAAATGAAATTGTTGTATATGTATATTCTAAATAGAATTTATTGCAAAAAAATCTCAAATATATTTTTATATAATCAAATAACATTTGTATTTATGTACAAATTATGTGTTCATTCTTGAGGTTTCTCTGTTCTTATGTGTTGCTTAGATTCATTTGCAATATTTTTAATTTCCACTAAACCAGCCTGCAATTCCTTGGTAATTTCAAGTTTTGTAACTTCATCTGTAGAAGTTAAACTTTTTAAGACCATATCTGTAAAATAGATAAGAATGTAATAATATTTTTATGAAATGTTTAAGTTAAAGATTATAATTTTTTCTGTAACTCTACAAAAATATACAAAGTATATTTCATTACAAGTAATTTTTCTACCAAGCTTTTATAATCATTAAATTTTCTATTATGATTATAAATTTTGTGATACAAAAAAGTACCGATAAATAAAATATGTATCCATTTAAGAAGGAATGATTTTGAAAACTTTAGTGAAACCAGAGTTTCATAAATATTTAATTAGATATTTCATACCGTGGTATTTAGATAGTATTGCCGCTATTGAAGGTTGCAAATGCGTTTGAAGAAATGAAAGAACTGTGGATACATGTCTGCCAGACATGTGTAAAGCATTTTGTGTAGCTGCAGTAAATAATATACTTGTGACTAGATGTAATGCCAATGCAGGGTCCTGGGTACCATTAAGTTCTTCTAGTAAAGCTTCCCTATGCCCCAATATGAACGGTCGTTCCTTCTTTTTATCATGTTTTTTTAGTACTAAACAACAAGATGCCATTGCAACATCTGCAACACTGAGAAAATCATCTATAGACGTTCCAGTGACGGATTTATGTATATTACTCAAGGGCTCCTTGACATCATCAGGCAAATCCAACAACATTTTCTGTCTAGCCTCAGTGGTAACGTTGTTAGAAATTTGTAGCATATTTTGTTGTGCAGCTAATTTAAATAATTCTGTCAAAAAATCTGTACCGAGAGATTTCAATAAATATTTGGTTAAAGCAGGCTGATCTGCTTTGTCTAAATATTTAATGCCTTTATCAAATACTTTCATATTTGTTAGAAGCATATTAAGACGTTCTTCAATCTCGCTTAAATTGGTAGTTTTGTTATTCTGTCCTAATTGAGTTGCCAACGATATAGCATGGTTATTTATTTTCGGTTGCAAGTACCCTGCGAGCTCCTCTACTAAATCATCAATTACTGATAGATTATCATCTTTTATAATTTCATTCTGTATATCTTCGAAGGATACCAGCTGAATTTCAACTTTTCCTGATATGTGTTTTGGATATTCGTCATCAGAATCATTGTCACGAGCTCTGCCTTGTAAATATTTTTTTTTAGTGGATTTTGTTTTCGTTTCTCTCCCTTGACTACCACCACCTGCTTTACCGATTGTTGCCTTCTTTCGACGTTCCATTTTCCTACTTCCTTTACTTTCCATGATTACATCAGCTGATTTTGACTTTAGTCTAGTTTCTGCTACAGTTTGAAACCATTGACCACTAGCAACCATTTCTTTCGCTTTTCTTTCCGCTATGATTTCACAAGATTTGCACAGTGATTGTAAAAATGCATCCGTCGTTACTACAGTTTTTGCAAATATGTGTGTGTTGTTATTCAATTTTTTGTCTGCTAATTTAAGGAGCATTTCCATATCTGTATCAGTAAAAACAGAAGGTAGGAGAGGACTTATATCTACAAAGGATCCACTTGCAACAGCTTCTTCAATATTTGCATATATTTGATCAGTAATAGTTGTACCAACAGCAACAGAGTCCAATGATATTATATCTTCATTTGGGAAATGTCGTTTCACAAAACCTTGTGGATCTGATATTCCAAGACGAATGAGTGCATCGTATTCTAATAACAGACAATAGCAAAATCGGCTATAGTTAGTCAGCTATCGTTACTATGCTACTGATATCATTTTATAATAAAATACAAACCTAAATAACCATTCTGTTTGTAAAAATTTTCCACCCATTCATTTTGGCTTTTAGAGTATATAGTTGGTACATAAAAGCTCTTTATTCCTTGCTTCCCTACTACAACACCAGGAATTTGTTTCATTTCCTGTAGACTATCTATGATTGCTGTAAATTATAAACGCAAGTATTAAATTATTAGTAATTACAAACATACATGTATATATAATTTATTCAGTTTATACCCACAGAAAAATATTTTTTCTGACACAGAACATTGTGTTAAAACTGACAATGGCGTAGGCTTGGTAATAGCAGATAAGGCCCCTCTTATTTTAGCTCTGTTTTTAGCTATGAAGCTTTCTGTATAAAAGACTCCAAAATCTTGTGGATCCTGTTTAGCGAATATAGTTTTTCCTAATTCTTTCTCTATGAGTGGTAGTACAAAATCAGCAGGTAAATCATATCGCATTGTTATTTCATCAATATCGATAATTCCATGTTGCATTAATTTCTCATTGACATATGAGACAATTTTGTTTGTATGAGTTTTGTCAATGAGTTGCCCAAGTACTATTTTAAGTCCCTTAGTACTCTTTTCTAATTTAGATGCCACTTGAGATACCTGAGATAAACTGACATTCAGGATTTGTGCTAACTCAACCAAACTAATTCTTCCACCATGGTCATATAATTCATCATTAATTTCTTTAGCAAGATGCTGAGGGGTAATATATTCTTTACCATCATTAGTAAATATAATATTTAATAATTTGTTCTCCACTAATTTTGTTATAATTTCCACACAATTTCGTTCAGATAATCTGTAAAATGAAAAATAAGAACCATAAAAAAGTATTCTATTTGTGAGTATTTCTATAACAGAGAAAGAAACAAATGAAATGATTGTTTAATACATGCAATTGCAACTACTACTACGCTTTATTTGTTTTAATGTCTGCTAATTTTGCAGCTGTTCCAAGTGACTCAGGTATGAATGTTTTGTTTATAATTTGTAAATCGTACTTTTGTAATGTCGAGCTTAATTGTGCTTTCTGAAAATCAGCAGCTAATCTTTTAACTTCGTCCCAGTCCAGTGTACTCATTTTAAATTCTTTAAACTTTGACTGCCAGATTGTACATATACTGTATACAACTAAGGCATTTCACTACTCAACACTGGTCATGATCATGTCATCATGTTATATCAAATCCTTCGATTACATACTACAATCAGCGTTGTAAGATTTGAAGAATTTCTACTTCAGCGCCGTCGACGGTAGAGAGACGAATTTCAGTTTGCGAGAATGCCACTCTATAAAGTAATAAATACTGGTACAATGTACAGTAATACTCCTGCAGACTTTCAGGCCACAGTTTGATTCGTTAGCGAGGGTCCCTCCGCTGCTTATTCACTGCTAAGACAGGATCCATTGCGGATTGGATGCGCAGTAAAATGGTGAGGATATGCTCGCCAACTTAAGGAGTAAGAAAAGCGTGCATGAGTAAGACACATTACTGTAGATTTACAGCTTCAGCTTCAGCGCTGGGCATGTGTATTATGCCAATTAAAATTTGACAGCCATGAATGGTATGAGCTCCTAGTTCCTTATACGATTGTAGCCCGTGGAAGGTTGAGCATTTGGTTAGATGAAAAGAGCAATTCTTTGGTAGGTCATATAATACGTATCATTCATTATTTCAAAAATGTTGTATTATTAAATGCCTCTAGCCTCTCATGAAAGTCCCTAGGCGTCTTAAAAAAGTTTTTTAAAAATGTTTCATTAATTTGATTACTACAGTAAGCCACCTTCATACGGGTATCAAATCTTACGTCACTGAGCTGAACTGCTGAAACGAAACGAATAAAATGGTCTATGTATGATCTATATCAGAGCACAGAATTAACTGTACATGACAGAGACAGAGCATTTTCTGAGACTACTCTGAAATGTGCTACAGGGGAGATCTTAAAAATGGGATTGGATGTACCACTCTGCAGCACATTTCAGAGCTGTCTCCGAAAATGCTCTGTCTCTGTCCTGTGCAGTTAATTCTGAGCCCTAATCTATGTTACAATCAATTTACAATTTGAGATGGATGAGTTTTGAGTTTACATCTTGTTTTTTGCGTTTCGGTATATTAGTAAGCAAATGTATAAAGTTATCAATCTGACGGATCGGCACTATCAGTGGTGTTTGATGAAATTTTATAAACAAGAAACACGTATACATGTGCAATGTTATTATTCATTGTCAATCATAATTAAACGTATGTGTTTAAGCAAAGGTTTCAGTGATTTTTTACAAACTACGCTTGACAGACGAAGATCAATATTTTATTTATAACTTGGTATGTATTTTCTGAATGCTATTATAATAAATTGACATTTAGAATATTGACCAAATGTTGGTTATTTATATATATTAAAACATAGTTACTGATTTCATATTTTTGTTTATTCGTCGTTTAATTATATATTTCGTGCAGGGATTAATAAAAAAAAATTCTTGCTTATAAATATTAGAATTACAGTACAACATATATATGGTATCTAAACATATACTTCACTCATTTTTTCGTCTTTCAATTACATTTGCATACTTAATAAATTAATTCAATCGGAATTTTTTTAATTTTTTCAATACCAACATATTAATTGTGCTAAATATTATATTAATATTAAATTAGTATTATATTTTCATTTTCGTATGAATTTATTTTCTCTACATTATATTATTATTTGGTTGAATTTAAAAGAAAAACTGCCAGAGTTGGAAATCACTTTCCAAAAAAGTGTACCTAAATCAGTTGTGGAAAACCTTAATAGCCTTTTTCAAAATGGACCTTTATTTTTTAGTAAAATATTTATGTATCAACTACCTCAAGACATTCGAAGTGATATCGTAGAGTATAATATTTGGATATCTATCAATATATTATGATGCTATGAACCATCAACACCTCACTTACTCGCTTTAAACAATTAGAACAAACAAACCATACAACCATTGCTCGGTTCGTCGATTTTTAACTTTGAGTGTTATGGCCCAATATTGAAGATGAGCACCATAGAAGAGTGTTGCTACTTGTAACAGATGCGGCTCCATACATGCTCAAGGCTGGTAGAAGCTTGAAGGTGTTTTATCCAGAAATGCTACATGTAACATGCTTGATACATGGGCTAAATAGAGTGATAGAAAAAATACAGCTTCACTTTTCTACAGTTAACATATTAATATCTGCAGTCAAACAAGTATTTCTAAAAGCTCCCCATCATGTAAAAATTCATGGAGAAAAATTTCCAAACATTTTCCTTCCATCACAGCCAATTATAACAAGGTGAGGAACATGGTTAGAGACAGCATTGTTTTATGCAAAGCATCTAGATGCTATCAGTCAGGTATTCATTTGTAATTCTTTATTTAAACTTGTTCGACATCGTAGTCACTGTAGCAAATCGTTCCTGTAATATATTCTGTAAATATATTCTAAATATATTTCTTATTACACCAAATCAGCTGTTCATCTTTAATTAGAGGAACAGCCATACCAATCTATTCCGTCGCTCAGCGTAATCGGCCTTACAACCCGAGAGATAGCTCATATCGCGGAGTATTGGTATCGTAGGGTGCTACACACACGTACCCTACCCTACAAATCTATAGTAACAGAATTTATTCAGGCAGTTTTTAAAACGCAGTATCGTTTTTAAAGCTTGAACTAAGCAACTAGAATTATTTTTTACTATTACTTGAAATGACAAAAAATGTAAAAAACTCATGTATTTTAACTTTTTTATGTGAGCTTATAACGAAAATTTAAAAGATACCTTTCGTAGATCTCGGTAACTTATATTGATTGAAATCGATTAACTCGGAGTTGAGCTACAGGCGTTGAAAGATTAAAAAAACTGCAGATTTCTACCATTTTTGGTCATAATCGTAACAAAATTGCAATTTTTGCCATCTTTAGTTTTTTGCAACTCATAACAACGTCAACCGATTTCGATAAAATGTTCAGCATGCATATAAGTTACCGAGATCTATGAAATACATTTTTTAAATTTCCGTTATAGGCTCAGATAAAACAGATAAAAAACAAGAGTTTTTACTTTGTTTTATTATTGCAAGTATATAATATTATTGCAGTCATTGTCTAGTATACTAGTCCCCCTACCATCCAAAAAAAAACAAGTTACTTACTCCAGTTTGGAAATATTTAAATTAAGTGTAAGAACACTTTTGTGGGCCACTGTAGCTGCGGTTATTCGTTTTATGCTTTGAACGTTTTCTCTAAATTCTTAATTCTGGAAATACATTTTTTGTGTAGAATTTTGCCATAAATTTCTTCAAGGCCTGCAATATACATATAATTTTTTTCCTCGACAAAATAGATATGCAAGATAGATATGCGTTTTTAATAGACGTACATCGTACGTATTTTTTAAATTCCAGAGCTAACCGTTAGGCACTTTGAACATGGGTGGATCTCTAATTTCCTGATATGGCTTTATTGCCTATTTCTGCGTTAAAAGGTTAGTACTCCTATATCAGACTTATCCAATTACGAAAATTCGAAAATGTCAAAACAATTATACTCGGTGTTCCAAAAGAAACTCAAAGGGTAAAGAAAATAAATATCACATAAATAAAATAAAAATTTATTTAATATCCAAAAGAGGGTTTTTAATATACAAGGTGACCCATTCAAATATCTTCGAATTCGTCGATGATACTAAAAAATGTTTCAAACAAAATTTGAATGGTTTTAAGGGACGCGTAATTTGATATTGATAAGATTCTTCTAGGTAAACGCGTCGAGGACGTATGAAGGTCAAACTTTTTTTAATGGCATCATATATTTTTTATTATACCTGCCGATTCAGTTCGTCATTCTTTTCATAAAAATATTAAGGCATTTATTACGAAAAATCGTTGCTTTGGAAGATATTTCAATTTTAGTAATGCATAGTGTTAGCACTCACCTATCTAAAGTTAGTGTTGAAAAAACACTTATGCAATTACCTGTTTTCGGTCTAGACTGCAGACGCTTATGTGTGTCCCACTGTATTTGTATTTCATGTATGAAAATATTAATAATAATGTATTTGTTTCATATATGTACAGGTTCAGATGTTGACAACTTTGGCTGCTAAAATGATGGCTTCTAATGATAAGAATATAAAAAATAAAGAAGGAACTGACGGAAAAGTTACTAAATTAAAAATCAGGGATAGTAAATGTAGTAATTATATGCATGTGGCATCTGATGAACTCGTTAAAAATGAACATATTTCATTTTTCAATGAAAGCAACAAAGATATTTATTCTAACAAAAACAAATCTTTGGGAACTAACACAATCACTGAATTTTCTGAACAAGAAGTGGAGCATACATTATATGAGGATTCACAAAATAATCATACTGGTACAGAACACATTGACACATTGTTTACTGTATCAAGTTCTGCTTTACGAATGAAGAACCACAATTGTCCTCCAATAATAAATTGTAAAATACCACAAGTACCAACTGAGTACTCTAAAAATATAATAAATAATGAACTCAGTTCACATACTACACTAAAACCTACATTGTATGAACAGTGCTGTGATCTTTCAAACATTGAGGAATGCAAAGAATTTTCTTCGTCTGTATCACAAAGTTGCCTTCAAGAAATTGGAAATGATTTTACGCAATACACCTTTGATAATAGCAATGTTACTAGTAACATCGGAAAATGCATAAAAGTATATAGTCACAAGAGACATAAATCTATGGATGAAGCAAAAAGGAATAATGTACTTACAAGTATGAATAATGTAATGCACAATCCATCCACTGAATGTATAGATTTATTAGAAGAGCCGTCCACTAATGATATACCAGTTACTCTTCTAACTTCATTAGACATGGAAAGTGCTGAATACATTATAAGTTTAAGTAATGAAAATATTCAGTCAATAGTGGGAGCTAAATTTAATGAACAGAATAAATTAAATATCTATAAAAAAGACTGTCAACATATTGTTCAATATAGTAATCGAGAAGATAATATAAATCAAAAAGAATTAAACACAGGTTATCCAAATTGTATGAAACCTATTTTACGAAGAAGTTTACGAATAAACCAACATGACCCAGATAGCACAACAAATGGTAGAGAAATTTCCAAAGAACATAATAGAACAGAAAAATACTTTAGAAAATCTAATTCTTTAAATAAGTTAGAAATGTCTACCAAAAGAAAACGTAAAGTGAAAGATGTAGATTACAGAATTTCAGAGCAAAACATTCTCCATTTAAATAAAAAAACAATTAAGAGTTCACATAAAGACAGAACAAAATTAATTAAAAAGAGGAACGATAAGTCACAGCGTGTAACAGTCAGTAGAAGAAAGAAAGAACAAACAATTAAGATAACAAATAAAATGAAATGTGATATATCAGAAATAACAGAATTAGAAACTATTTTAACACCATCCAGATTAAATACAATGGAACATATTAATCGGGCATTATGGGGAGATATGTCAGATTGTTCAGAAGATTATGAAAATAAACTAGATTTAGACGAGTCTGGACCTAATACAGAAATTCCATTTGCTGTAGGTTTGTTGCCCTTACGTACCGCTCTTGAGAAGATGCAAGCAACACCGGATTATCAACCCCGTAAAACTCGTTCATCGGTTGTCTCAATAAAGCAGGAAACTAATTTTTTTAAACAAAAGAGTTATACATATTCAAATAAAATTACTGCCTCGAGAAGAGAACATTTTTCTACTAGTCATCCAAAGGAAGATGCTAAAACAGTTTGTCATATCCAAATTAGAGCAACTCCATCAGAATATATGCAAAAACGAAAAAGACATTTCACAACAAATGTGGCTACATTAAAAACATCTGCTATTATAAACAAACAATGATAGCCGTCACTATAGAAGTTTCATATAAAAGAATTTTTATTTAAGCTTCACGCATTCACAGTTCCCAAACCTATAGGTATATTGTACTTCCTACTCTCACACGTTCTCTGACCCAAGAACATTTTTATGTGAAATGTATATAAATGTTTTATTATTGAAATGTATAAAAAGTTAAAAGCATACGTTATTGATTAAAATTTTATCTAATTTATTGAAATATGAGCTGTTATTGTCATATAATGAATAATTCAACTAAATAACTCATTTAATAAAATATGAACATATTTTGCAATGATTTCTCTAATAGATACAACTTCAGTTTCAATCATTTGTAGAATCATTTTCTTATACAGAAGTATTTATTTTAAATGACATACAACATTTACAACTACAGTGATTACACATATTAAAACAAAACTAATTATAAAATATTTGTACACATTAAAAAGTCATTTATAGTGAAAAAAATACCTGCCAACCTTTTAATCTTGTGACTGAAGAGTATGTTTAGATATATTAGAAGATGTAAGGCAAGGTCTATAAGATCTCTATACATTTAGAAATATATATTTTTAATACAAACGTATTTGTACATAGAACATAACATAGAATAGTATGGGATAAAATTCATATATAAATAAAACTGTATAGTCGACTTTTTGATTTCAAAATGTATTATACACCTATATACTTAATCATATCTTTATTTTCTTCGCATTCTTATTTTTATTCAAAGACAAATCTGTATTTGATAAAAGTATAAAAAAAATTACTAATACAAATGTTACTTCTTTCTTAATAATATTTAAACATATAAGAAATTTAAGAACTACAACAGGGTTGAATATAAATCAAATGTAACTTGTTTCTTATAATATAACTTTAACTGAAAATTGTGATTTGGGCCTGGCTCAATCACGCATCATTCGCCTGCAGCTATTTATATAGTGTGCCAATTCTCATTGAATAAAATATATATAAATACAAAAACAATACATACCTCTACCACATGATGCAAGAGGCGGGATTCACAAGGCGTAGCCCAAACGGTATCGATGTTGCGATCAGTCTTGTTCCGAGCGCTGATATAAGATATTCTATAAAATGAAGCTTCTATGGCATCAATCTATAATAGCTTACAAAGCTTCATAAAGGCCAACTTAACTGCTGTCATAGTAGGCTGTTAGTAATATTAATTTTTTGTCTTATATGTACAAATATATACAAATGTAGTTTCTACAAAATTTTGACTGGAACAATTTTCGGTTGGCCATTTGGAGCCAATACCATCAACGTTGATAGTCTCTAATTATAATTAAAGTACTGGTTGTTAATTGTTTTCATTGTACTTTTCCAAGTCAAATATTTACATAACCTGTTCAGATACATTAAGAATTGGATAATCGCGCAGACCCTATATACCTTTCCAGTTATTAAAAATTGAGATATTATATTGACATTAATTAGTCTTTTTCTGTAAAACAGGATGTCCAGCCTATTTGAGAAATTACTATGAGTAGAAATTAATTTATTCTACAGAACAGATAAATAACAAAGAAGCTCTCTGCACTTTGCCTCAACAAACTAGAAAACTTTACTTCCATAAACAGTCCTAAGTTTCTCTACAGAGGGCATGAAAATGTTTTATTCTAAAAATAAGTCAACGCCACCTTGATCAAGGTTATTTTGTTACCATATGCTATATCAGAAGATATTCAGTATGTAACGAATCTTTCTGATCCAAACTTTATATGTCTGAATATTACAACTTTAAGCGCCAAACGATACATTCCCACTTGATTGATGTTGAATGCCAATTTTAGAAGACAAACTGGTCATCACAGATTCGCTACCACAAATCTTTGTTTGAAACCATTGCCGCAATACTAACGTTTTTTCCGGGATTGTGGCGAGTAATAATAAGACAGGTATTTGAGTAAATTCACAATCAGAAAACAATTACACAACATGCCATGAATTGTGATAATTTGTACACTGCTGAACCATGGTAAGTGGTTCGTGCTTTCAGTGTCAGCATAGTCTGAGCTACACATTAATTAGAATATACAATCAGAAGTAATCAATTTAAAAAATTGTCAAGAAATGTATTATATAAACATTTGAAACATGTTTTTTGGTTGCAGTAAATAAAATATATAGAATCAGTTTTATATATTGAGTGTATAGTTCTTCCAGAGAAGTTGCTGGGGCATTATAAGCAATATTTTTAATAATGTCCATAGATTTTCTATAAGATTTAGATTTGTACTCTAGGATAAGCTAATTTCAAGCTGTGTAGGTAAACTAATCTCAAATAAAAAATATATTGTGTTAGAAAATAATTTCACAACACAATATATCTCAGATGAAATTGATTTCATTACACATATGTAATAGTTGTAGAGTGTATGTTGATGTATTAAGTTTTTTTATGTAAATAAAGGATATTTACTGTAAACATCTTGCCATAGGATATACAGTAGGAATGGGATCAAGTTCAATATATGTATACTCACAAACCCGAGTTAATTTCAATAATCAAGTTTTATTTTATGGGTTTCAATTACTACTCAAAAACAATAAAGTCTTGCTTATATCGGACTCTGGAATAAGTACTTCCAGGTTTCGAAAAAGTACTTTAAAATACTTTGATGTTATGGAGATTCATACCTTTTGTAAGTAGTAGTCATATCTTGAAAATCAGAATTCTGTAACAGTTTCCTTTATGAAAGTACTTATAGTGGGTTCAAACTTATCCCATAGAACTTCAATTATATTTCAAAGGACTGTGTCCTTTTGTCAAAGTACTTATAGGGGGTTTGAACCTTTCGTATAGAGATTTGAGTATACTTGTAATTTACTTGATCCCATTCCTAACACATAATTAATATAATTTGTTTTATAACTTGTTCAACATGGTGAAAAACTATCTTTTTATATTATATTAAACTTATTACAATTTAAAAAATGTAGATTCTAAATACTAAACAATTGTTTGTGGTTCCTAAAACTATAAATATTGAATTAGTGATATTGGCTTTCATTTATATTTTACCTTAATTCGTTTAACATTAGATAACAGATTCATTGAAAGTGTTTAGAAATATTTAGTGTTATTCCTCACTACTTACTTTAATTACTTTTTATGTTTCAGGATGTATAACCCATTTTCTTTTTTTTCATACAGTCTAATGACTTTTCTTTTGTCCTATTTATTACCTTATCCTTTAATTTGTTGATCAACTACTCATCTTCTCTCAATTTCTTGTATAGATAAATGCTTCTCTATGTTTTCTACCCTATCCTAGCACTTATCAGTATACCTTTTTTTCATTGAATTCAACTCATCTACAAAATCTGTTGTTAATTTACCTAATTTTCTGTTATACATATATTTGCCAAATGCTTCACAACTTATTTTAAATTTTAACCTTCTTCAATCTAATTCTTTTATACTACTATATTCTAGCAAAAGTGGATTAATTCTTCTCTTATCAGTCTCACCAATGTTCATTAACAACATTGTCGAAACATATCTAAAATTAATTATTAATCTTAAAAAATTTATCAACCTACTAACCGTTTGAAGATATAAAAAGTCGCCTACTATGATTAAACGTTTCGATAACGTATTTACATTATGTGCGTTTATGGCATAAGTACAATAAAAAACTATAATATGTGAAATACACATATACGCTTTAAATGCTTTTAAGATTGCGCAACACATAAATACAGACTAAAAGGAAGAAACCCGTATTTATTTATAACTAGTAATGTGATTGGTCGTTGTAATCCATACTACGAAATGTGTACAATCGATTGTAAGTAAATTATGATGCCCATACAGATAGTTCTTTACTGATTAATATAACAATAAATGTAATCATTTCATATCAAAGTGTAGTATTGAATTTTTCATACAGATTATTAAATACGAATTTGAAAATCGTTTTTCACTGTCAATCTCAATTTTTGAGAAAATTTTAAATTATCACAAAGCAACGTCGAACATGACGTTCAAGATCGTGATATCTAGCGTAATCATTATATTTTCTCAGTTGAAAACAAAACCTATTTCCTATTTTACTTTGACAATTTTTAAATATCGTGAAATATAGTTCAATTTGTTAAATGTAAAAAAATTTACGGTCGACGGGCGCTCTTCAGTCTTATACTAAAAATTTTACAATACAATGTTTGCATAGCACCCGTCGGGCTGAGCTAAAATAACTTACAACTAAGTTATATCTGCAGTGAAAGTGAGAATTGTATTTTTAAGAATAAGGAAACATGAAAACATTTTTAAATATTTCAAACTCGGTTATCTCTTCAATTAATAAAAAAAAGTTAATATCGTATATTGATAAAGATTCGCGAAAATATATATCGCTATATGAATTATAATTTATTACATGAATCTTCAATAAGAAATTCATATGATTTTTATAATTGCAGTAAAAATAATTTTTCGCTTTTGAGAATCTGTTTTTCTTTCAAAATAATATTTCTTAAAAACTATTAATAGTGAAAACTTATTGAATACTGGGATATGTAAAGAATCTTGAAATTTGTGGGATATGATATTTTTGTCATTTCTCATGCGTACAAATAAATTACTGAAGTAGAAACGACAATAATTTTAATCAATAATTATGGATATGATTGTAAAAGATTTTCTACTGATACACAATAGACGAAGGGTAAACTCAAAGAATGTTTAAATAAATTCTAAATTGATTCACAGTAACTTTTGTAGATATATGTAAATTATAGAATATTTATGTATTATTCAATATTAAAACATATAGTATACGTATAGACGTATGTACAATAAATTATGAGGTATTCAAGTTATTCAATATTAAATGCCTCCCAATTTTCATGTTATTACAACGTATATTATTCAGTTTTGTAAAACATTAAACTTTGTGCAAATATTATTTATTGTAATAGAAAAAGTCATACACATCTTTGATGAGCATTAGCGTTACATGAATCGTAATCAAATTACTTTCGCGCATTCCTTGGAAATTATATCATATATTTAAGGTAGATGTGAATGAAACAAATTTACCCACGTTCACAAAACCTTCTATATAATAGAATAGATGGCTATATCATTAACAAGAATAATTTTTAATATCGTATGTGCAGTATACATAGGATAAGAGAAGTTAGTCAGATGAGTCCATGCTCAGTATTTAGTGCTTACAGGAAGACAAACTCGATGAAGCCGACGCAGCGCACCTATAGTGCAATCAATGAACGTATATTGATCTCAACCCTTCACGAATTCTATACCTACAGGGGCGGATCACATAAGCACCAAACGTAGACATTGTCATTTAGTGCAAACATTACATTTTATTATTATAATCACTACTACAGAAACAATATTCTTTACTACTAATTACTAAATATAAGTATAATAATGGTAAAATATAAATATTTTATAAAATGAAATCCAAACTAAATCACTTTTCTATAATAAGATAATAATGTACTTTTTGATAAAATTATAAACAATCGTAATTCTTCACATTCAAAATGGACATCAAATTTATTTGCCAAATCTTAATTTCTTGAACAAAAGAAATATTTAATTATATGCAATACTTACATGACACTTTAATTCATGTTCATAACATTTCGTGTACACATGTACTATAGATACGAGAATATATCTTTTAACTTCATTTGACGAAAATGCATGTAAAATTACATAATTTAATCAAATCTAACAATATGTTCTTTTATATGGGAAATACAAATTTGGTAAGAACGGTATAAACTATAAAAACAGCATATTAATGTTAAAAATTAAAATTATAATTAGTATTATTAACAATATATTATAATTTTTATTTTGTTTGGTCCCATAATTTAACCTCTAATACAGATCTAACAAAAAATACCTTAAAAATTCTTATAAAATAATAAATACCGTGCATCAAATATTCCATACAAAGCGTATATATACATTTTAATGTTAGTAAGTATTGAAGTAAAGTTTGTGATTGTGTTTGTTTGTACTAAACTAATAGCTGTTTCTGAAATTGCAGTGGATTTTCTTTGCAATGTTACGTAAAATAAAATAAGTATTCGCAAATATAATTTTTTATCTTACACGAGCGCCGGAACCCTGAAAGTGATTGCGGCAATGGATGCAAACTAAAAAATCTCTTCGTCATTAATGAACATCCGAAGAAGTACAATCTACGATATTCATTCGACACAGATGGATACTTATCAATGTCGTTATTAGACTTATTAACATTATTTAAATATAAATGCGAACCAAACAAAAAAGTAAATTGTACTGGATGCTCTGAATTTAGGCGCGCAAAAATAATGTTCGCTTAATTGACTAAAGATGTCCTGCCGATCGATGCCGCGAGTAAGAGAAAGAACACGATTGGTCGCTTCGAAAGTAGTTGCAGACATGTGTTTCGTTTCCCGCCTTGTGGGTTGTGTTGTGTGGGGGCCTCGCCAGTCCGGTGAGTCGAGTGTTGAGTGTAGAGAACATAGGACCTAGGCCAGAATCGAACCGCCGTTGGGTTGGCTCCTCGGTATGGTGGTGGCTCTGTCCGACTGGTGACCGACCGTGGTCCGTCCGTCATATTCCCGGTTTGAAAGCAAGGTTGCGACTAGTCGATGCGACGCAAGAGGTCTGTGTACAGAGTTAGAAGGATTCCACCGGTCATGGAGAAGCGGATAGAGCTGGAAAAACGGGGTAGAACCCCCGGTGAAGTAAGCCGAATAAGCCCCACTTATTTTACTCAATCGCTTTCCTCTCGATACGAGAACAGATATCCGCGGATTGTGTGTTGCGTGTTTGCTCCTTTATCGTGTGTAGTTCCTAGAGCGGGTGCTGAATCGTGTTTCCTCTTCGCGCGACACCGACACCACGCACTCGCTTTGCAGCACGCCACTGGCTTCTCGAGAACGCACACGAAAACTCTGATTTCTTTCTCGGCGGTGACCGCGTGGCTCTGACGATTTATCGTGCAAGACGTGCTCTTGATACCGACACAAAATCTTACAACCGCTATATGAAAGTAACAGGCATGGCGTGGTTTCCTTCAATTTCCATCGCTTCCTAACTTACGCTAGTACTGCTCGTCTTACTTTCCTTTCCCTCAAAATTTCCGTCATCAATTCCTTCTTAATGTTTTGGCGGAAAATTTAAAGAAACTATTGGTTGTAAAATAGAAAGGCATGGTAGTCGATTGGCTAATTGAATTAGACAAACAGACGTTTAACCAATAGTTCATTAAGTTTTCCGAAGTTTTTCAATGCTAGCACGAGATTCCTACCGATTTAACGAGCCTTTCTTATCGTGCTGTTGGATTGTGATATGTTGTAGCATTGCTAGAACGCACTATAGTACAAACGATTATCCTAATTATGCAAAGCTGAATCAATTCTTTCATTTTTACGTTAAGAAAAATATATATTACGCAGTACGAATTATTATTTTTTTTGCACTTTCATGCAAACAATAAAAGCATAATTATCGTGGTTGGCATAGAAAGTAAAACATGTTTAATCAATGGAGACACTGCTATCATGCAATGGCTGATTTTTTACTGGAATCTAAGAAGATAAAATATTATTATAAACATCAAACTTTTGAAAAATATTTATTTAAACTTTTAATTAATTGATAACATGATCAATATCATTTGGTAACAGGTTGTTTTTTTGGTGATATACTCCATTTTATATGTATATATACATCCTTAAAATAAATTTTATTATAATTTTTATAACAATGTTTATTTTTATATTAAATAAAAATTAAATTATCTTTTTATTATACCAAAGTTTATTTTTATATAAAATAAACGAAGCCAGAATAATGTTTGTATAGAAATTTTCCATTAGAATTATTGTTTTTTATATTCACATGTTTGCTTTTAAAAAAATGAGAACACTGGAAAAGTGTCTAAAAAAGTTTCTATGAATGCCTGTTTATAAATTATATCCTTAGAAAAAAAATATTTTTTTAATTAGAATTCATTCACAAGTATTTCCTGTTTTCATTATATCGAAATAATGTTTTCATTGGAATGCTCTAATGCAATGTAAAAAGATTTTAAGAAGATAGTGTGTTTCGAACAAATTTTGATACATAAATATGCCTATTGACAAGTCACGATTGCTTACATACAAAGTATTATTATGTCAGAGTTTAATAGTCCTTTGACCGCGATTTTCGATGCTGCGAGACTCTCAAACCATCAAGGTCAAATGACGCCTAGAACGTTATGAATGTATTAAATAATCGAAATGAAATATTACTTTTCATGTACGCCATTTCCATATTATACGTATACACAAGTCACTCTTTTATCTTATTCTCTCTTCGATGAAAGATATAATAACTTAATATACATATGCTATTATCGCTTGATTGAAAACAATGTTATGTCATTAAAATATTTTATAAAATATGTAACGTTTATTGTATAATTCGAAAAAGCAGTAGCTAAATTAATTGATGGTAAGACATTTTTTATAACGTTTTTTTTTTTGTAAATATACGATATTAATAAATAACCATAGTTTTAAGTGATTACTTATCAAACTGTGGTAATAATAGATTTTTTATTGAAAAATGCGCGACATTTTATGCATTTTGCATATTTGTGTTGTACATAATAAAAGTATATGATGTAAATTATCAATCAGCGGAAAGAGTGATGCGTGATGTGATGTGAAATGCGTGTGCAAGTGGATGTCGCCATTGTTTTCTAGTACGCGCGAGAACAGTCCAATGGACTATAATTGAATTTCATTATAGTTTTTTAAAATTCTACATATTGGAATATAGATTTAATGTTCTGAAAGTCAAAAAATAATATTAATGAATCGTATATGAAGTTGCTTCATAAGTTTTATCTATAATCACGTTGTATGGCGTGTTACTGATCACTGTGCAGCCATCTTGGACGAGTCCACTCTTTCACCAATTGACACGCGTATGATTTGGGATAACGGGAACCTAGAAAACTATTTCCCACGTGTTTGCATTATTTAGCGAAGTTCTTCACGTTAATTAGCCAACACTCAACACCATTACCTTGATACTCTTTAATTTGTTAAGATAAAACGTGATTGCGTGGGCGGTTACAACGCGTTAACTATCAGCGTAGCGTTGCGATGCAGTCTATCTAACAGTGCCGTAACTACTATATTAAGACCCTGTAGACAAAACATAATAATTTAATTTTTTAATACTGTAAAACAATGAATTTGTATAGTAGTATATTTATTGCATTTGCTATAAATTCTATTTCATTTGGACTTACAAATTGTTATGATAAAATAATTACTAAATATCTAAAAAATAATTAAAACATGAAATGATTGAACAGATAGATTAATGATATGTGATTAATAAAGTAAATTTTGATGTTTAAAAACGGATATTGTATGAAAATGCGGGTATAGACAATATCAAAAATAGTTCAATACTCAAATAAGGTAATCCAATACGTTATCGTAATTCGCTTCAATACGTTACGATATTTTCGTTGTCATTTTTACTGCGATCGGTGTTCGATAGGCTACATAATCGTTTAATTTGTTGAAATGTTCAATAATGAATAGACCCAACGTCTAGGGAACGTCACTCCTTGGATGCCTACAGTGATCTACATACAAGATTGAATATCTGCACCTCTATTTCTACTCATGCATTATAGATACTAAAAAGTTTAATTAATTATAAAAGTATTAAACGTTAAAGAGATCGTTACAACTTTATGTCATTATATTTATAGAAATAAGAAACGAGACCTCTGAGAGAAATCGATGTTATGATAACATATTGTATATTGACAAAAGTATTAATTGAAAACTGTAGGCATTATAAAATTATTGAAATTATTTTTGAATGGTCTAGAAATCTATAGCATTTAAACAGTTTGTGATACACGTAAACATGACATGCTTGCAAAAGTTTATAAAAATTAATATTCAAAGACATAGATCTAAACGTGCGTAACAATATCTATTTGGATTCTTCAAAATAGAATTCTCAAATTATTTTCTTAGTTTCCAATAGTTTAAAATGATGTAGGGTAAATTTCGTGATTAGCAACACTGTAGGTGTTGCGTCGTGATAAAAACCTAAATGCAGTCTCTTCACGGACGCAACACACATCGAACTGTTCTGTCTGTACACATAAACACAATAAACCATGTTACATGAAGTGTGTGTCAATAAAACTATGTTGCTTCGGCGTAAGGTCTACGATAAGAACACGCAAATCTTAATGTGGCAACAGTTTGTCATTACTAGTGTTTGTTTCTCGACATTAACATCGCATTATTTTTCCACAAATTTGTTAAAACTATGATTTAATAAAATTTTATTTTTTGTAAATTACTGAAAGTGTGCATACTAATTACACGCTATTTGCACATATGTGTATATATAAAAATTGTATTAATATTGAGAATGGAGATTTCGAATACACTTGTGTCACATTTCCTTTATTGATAGTCATTTATCTGTTAGCTTTTTTAAGGTTGTTTAACAAGATGCACATCATCTCTTCTTTGTTTCACTCACTTCACATGTTTCTTCGACTTCCATTACCTATCTTCATTCCCCATTCACTTTTCTTTTGCTTCAATCATTTACGTAAATACAAAACAGTATCTTTTTGAAACTTGCTGTTTATTCGACCTTTAATGGCTATTATGAAACATTTTGCAAATATTAACGCTTGAAAATGATATAAAACATTCCTTCTTGAAGTAATGTCAGTATGAGAATTATACATATGTATATGTATACTGTGATTTTTGAGAATAATAAAATTTTTGTTCGATTAACTTAAGCAAATTTATTTAAAAATTTTATTTAAAAATTTTATTTTTAATAAAACTTTATTTAAAAATTTTATTTTTAATAAAAATTTCTTTAATAATTTTATATTTAACGAAAATTTCTTTAAAAATTTTACTTTTAATAAAAATTTATTTAAAAATTTTACTTTTAATAAAAATTTATTTAACAATTTTATTTTTAATAAAAATTTATTTAATAATTTTATATTCAACAAAAATTTATTTAAAAATAAAATTTTCAAATCAATTTTTACTTATATATGAAATTCAAACTGATATTAAATATATCAATATATCAATTCTTAGAGAGATAAAAATATTATGAAAAATATTAAGTACTTCACTTATTTCATATTTATATCTAATTGTAATTTAATGTTTGAATTCCTTTTTTTTTTCAGATCAAAGAACTCGTTCTTGACAATTGTCGAAGTACATATATTGTAGGTTTAACAGATCAATTTGCTGCATTAGAAACGTTAAGTCTTATCAATGTGGGTCTTACCAGTTTAAAGGGCTTTCCGAAATTGTCGAGCCTTGGAAAGGTATGTAAAAAATGTTGTATGTATGTTCTATCGGAATGCAATGTACTTTTATGTTTTATATAACAGAATCTATATTAATTTACTAGAGATTCATTTGTACATTCATTCAAGTTAAAATATTTATAATTAAAATAAACGTATGTAAGTAAAATATGTCCTTATTTTATGCAGCTGGAACTCAGTGACAACAGAATTTCTGGTAGTTTAAATTTTCTTCAATCAAGTTCAAAATTAACCCATCTTAATCTTAGCGGTAACAAGATCAAAGATCTTGACGCACTTCAACCTTTAGTAAGTTCTAATCTTCATAATTTACTTTCAGACATTTTTTGGTGTTTATTAATAATTGTTTATTTTGTTTATAGAAAGAATTTAAGAATTTGAAGAGTCTTGATCTCTTTAACAATGAAATTACAAACTTGGATAATTATAGAGAGAAAGTTTTTAGTCTTATTCCTAGTCTTCAATACCTTGATGGGTATGTATATATTGTTATAATAATAAAAATATAATATATATAATATATACTAATAAAAATAATAAAATATTTAAACAATATATTATTGACATAATTATTATTATATATAATTATATTATATTATATGTATAATATATTGTTTCACTTATAACAGATTTGACATACATGACCGTGAAGCAGATGACACTGAAGAAGAGGATGATGAAGTAAATGGAAATGAAGATGGTGATGGAGATGCCAATGAAGAAGACAGTGAGGAAGGTTAATTGATATAAATATTATATATGACATCCCATTACATTCCCAATACCTAAATATCTTTTTTGTAGCAAATTTTTCTTACATGATTCGAATGGTGTTGAAGGAAAGATATGAATAATATATTTTGTTCCATATCATATTCGCAATATTTTCAAGGTGACCAATATTTTTTATTGAAAAATTGTATACATTGAAAAACTGTCACAATTTGTGATTATATTTCTTCTCATATCATATTGTGTGTGCGACAAATGTATACCTTTTATATTTGCACATTTAGTTTCTTCAGTTGACAGTCTTTTTCGAGTTAGTCCTTCAGAGGTCCTTTGTGCATCAAATATTAAGAGTCTTGATAATTTTAAAGAAAATATCACTTTAAAAATCGTTGTCACATTGTATCCTTTGTATTATCAACTTGTTCGGTTATATCATAAACATCTTCCTGTGTCATTAATATTAAAGACATTTAGACATATAAGCTTAGATTATATAGTATTCTTCGCACTTACATAATCTAACTCAATGTGACTTACAATTTGTAATTGTAAATGAACAGTTTCAGATGAAGAAGATGATGAAGATTATGATGAAGCTGGTGTAGATTTAGCAGCTGTATACAAAGAGGGTATTGAGGTAAGTCAAATACTTTTTCTCTCTTTTTTTAGAGTATTATTGGTCATACTTGGCCCGCCAAATAGTCGTACTTTATACATATGAAATGGATATTGTTTCATATTTCTGTGTTATAAGTGTTGAAAAATTATTGTCAACTATTTTTTTTAAATTAATTACATTGACGAAAGGAACTTTGAAGATTATCTTTTTGTTTCTCTCGGTCTCGGTATCTGTCTCCCTTTCCATTTATTTTAGACATTTTCTCTGAGTTTTATTTAATTTCCATTTTTGTCCAAACTTTTACCTCCTACTTTACTTCTACATCTCTGTGTAAACAGAACATACAAAACAGTTTAAAAGTAATTAAAGATAGTACATTCAATTAATAAAATTAAACTTCCAAGCTTTTCGCATAAAATTTTGTTCGAATTAAAATTTTTTTTAGGAAAAGTTGACATTAAACTTTACCATGTCATAAGTTATTAACTCGCTTTGTAATCAGGGCATTTCTGACTTTCTATGTATAAAGTGTGATTAATCGGAATGACATGATTTAGATCATTGTTGTTCAACATGCCACACAGCTGACAAGAGTAAAGCTACTGGGCAAAGCTACGGGTAAACATCTTAGCAGAGTGGAGACGTGAGAAAAGAAAGAGCGAAGTGTTTACGTTTTTTATACCATCCTTCCTTTCTTACTCACATTCATTGTCGTTCTGTGATGATCGTTCGATCTTATTCTATTTCACTCAATCCCGACATTATTTATAGTCGATATCTGTCACTGACTTTAGTCAGTAACGTATAGTTAACTGGTGAGAAGTTCCACGAGGATCTAAGAAATGGGCACCGTTGTCTTTAAGAGTGGAAAATAGAGTCCCCGGTCGGTATTTGCCCTGGGCTGAGTTTCTTTTTCCTCGCGGAAAAGAGGTTGAACAGCTCTGATCTAGGTTTTGATCTTTAACACGTTGAGTGCCACGCGTATTTCTAAGGCAATCCCGTTCAGGCCACGCGCGCTGCTTAGTGACTGCTTTTCCAGTGACTGGAATTTTTACTTTCTTCCAAGGAAGTTCAATTTCACTTTCCGAAAATTGTGAAACAGAATTCTGAAAAATTTGTCTTTTCGATAGCAACTTAGTGCCAATAATTTGATTTTCGTCATGTCCTAATAAGAACAGTGTTTCTGGTGGCTTCTAGTCTGCATTGTGGCTTCTGATTCTCACTCAATGTTTTTTTGATCAGTACTCAGAGCAAACTAGCAAGTAGAATACCCTTATCTCAAAGTTCTCTTTCCTTGAGGCAGTGGTTTTCTGCTCATATTTTGCAAACGAAAATCAGTACACGAAAAACTGTGGCAACAAAAATAGTTTTTTGACGACTCATATGCATTTTGACAAAAAAAAAGTAAGGGTAATGTGAAGTACAAGTTGATTTTGTTTATTGTTCAATGCTAATATGACTAAAATAATGGGTTCTACTCTTGCATACCTCAAGGCCGCAGCTAGACTCTCTACTGAGATAGGATGTACTGTGGATTAGATGCGTAGTAAAACGGTAGGAAGTAAGAAAAGCGTGAAGGAGTAGATCCCATTACTATAAACTGTTTCCTAAATATTTTCCGATCTTTAAGAGCAGAAGTTTGAAAACCGCTGTCCTAGTACGTTTAGCGCTCACATCAGGTAGGATCCTAACAGTTTCTGAGGGGCATAGTATACTCCTCGGGGTATATGTACCTGTATATTTGAGACTAGTTTAGGCATCTTAAAGTCTCGTTCTAGGACAGGCATAAACAAAATGTTCAAATATTTTCGTTGTTTGTAATTCTATAAAAAAGCACCGCAGGAGAAGATTGCACTATTTAATAAGGCAAACATAATGGTACAAAAAAATTTTTTTGGAATTTCGATGTCATTGTTATTCTGATTTCTTTTAATTCTGAGCTACGATGGCAACACGACGCAGCACTGCAGGTGGTTTTACAATGTTCACCCGGTAGACGCTCTGCGCATGCATCGTCGTGCGTGGTTAAATTGCATACTTACACTAATCCCGAGCCCTGCTCTAGTACGTCACAGTAAACAGGGTGTTCTAAAATTATGGTACTTCCGGGAAATGACGGATTCCTGAGGTCATTTGAAATAACTTTTTCCTTAGCGCAAATGCAATCCACTATTTTGTTTACGAGTTATGGTGCTCGGTTGGCGTAAGACGGCGGAGCTATCGATCTTAAAATTGATTGACATAAATTCGTTTTCGATATTAATGCTTTCGTTGTTCAACTCTAAATTACTGAAGTTAAGGTCATTGAAAGTTGATTAAATTCTCTTGCTCCAAATATTTTTTATTAATACTTTCTCTTCAAAGATTATTCGAATAATTTACTCAA
>CM052166.1:2602887-2628915 GCA_028455555.1 Augochlorella aurata | reverse complement strand
ATATTAATTCTTGCGATATTTAAATGTTTATAAATCAATAATTAATTCAATGATATGCTCCACGTTGATATTTAGTAGCAGTAGTAGAATAATTAAGAACCGAGGCGTCTGACCTATCGAACTGACATGTCGTTCGCCTCCTACCAGTAAAGTCCTACTTGACCGTGGCTACTAAACATACAAAACAGCACTAACCCGTAAGGTTCTTAGCTTCACCACCGTATAGTTTTTTCATTAGCGCATTATATCTCAAAAATCATTTTTTCGGAACACTCGTTGAAAATGTTAACTGACAACGATAATCTACTAAATATGAATATTATTTGTTCCTTTTAAATCGAAAGAAAAATTGATTTTTCTGTTATCAAAATCTAAGAATAAAAGTAAACGAAGATGTGCCTGAAATAAAAATCGTCTCGTTCTATTCAGGATATTATTAAGAACGAAAAAGTGCTAATGAACGAAATCGTATTATAAGCAAAACTGTGCCTAACAAAATGGCGGACTCGGTAAAGAATTATTTCAATTTGAGCGCACAATAGGTAACATAATTAATAATCCGCTGTTATTGGATCCCACTGATTGTTAGTAAATACTTCATAAGCAGATGAATCACGTGTTGTTGTTCACATCCTTGCGATTCCTAATTATTTTATAATCCTTCGTAAAACGAATATCATTGTGTAGGACCATGTTGAAATTTTAAAATGAATTACGATAGACACTGTTCTATTTACAAGAATGCTATCACTTTATCAGGAATCAAAATTTCAATTCTTCCACGGCCCTCTAATATGATATTCCGCGAGTCGAGTTAAAACGGACGCACTGTATATTCGTGGTTGTCCGAGTTACGAGTTCCTCACCGATGCAGTACCAACGCGGACACTGGTTCGAGCTCAAGAACCTCCCCGACATACTGCTAGTTGGTTGGTTTCAGATTACATTAGGATTCTTGTTATAGGTTCCGGAATAATAAAAATGGAATAAGACGGAATAATAATTCTGAATTATTCCTGAATTATGAATAATAATTATTAAAAATTATATCTGTTTTACATCTTTAATTCTGCGAATCTGCGTCGAGTGTTTATTGCATACATGTCTTTCGCAGTACTCGTATTCAATCGAAATGGTATTATGAAAAAAATATTTCTGTAACAGTCATAGAGGAGTGTATCATGCGATCTTGGTACTCTCTTTGTATCTGTTACTATTAGGAAGATTTCAAAAGCAATTGAATGATTTCAAATCACTTTAAGATAGACTGAACCATGTGCTATTTAACCATTCTACAGTGTTCATAAAAATTTACACCGACGGAGTTTTGATCGCACATACTCGATTAAAATAACACGTGCATATCTTTGATAATTGAACTATAATACAATCATTTCGAGCTTATTGTAACAAGGATATAGTAAAATACACAAGAAAGCAAACATTTTAATTACAAAATAAGCAACGTAACATAATTTTAAGAATTTGAACCTGATAAGGTGATAATTAATCCCTTGAACTTCTTCGAGTATAATAATTTTTTAGAAGCAGAAAATTTATATTCATCGTGTGCCTGCATTTACTTAAATTCTTGAATATTGATGAGAAATGAACGGAATTAAAAGGACGGAATAACATCAATACTTAACAGGTTGTTATTGGAAATCTCCATCACAGGTCAGACTCGTCAAAGTACGGCAAAGGATTAAAAAAAACTATATAAGCCTGAGACTCGTTCTGTATTGCATAGAAAATACCCGAAAATCGTTAAAAAGTTAAATAATTTCCTTTTATGAAACATGGTGAAATAGTCAAAATCCATGTGTCGAAACACAATACACTTCTGACTGTCGCGTCGTTCCTTTAACCCTTTGCATCGAATGTGGCAACATGTGAGTCTCGTAACGAAGACTCCATACGTAATCTATTAGATATGAACGTTGTTCTTTTCTACGATATTGAAAGGAAATGTGATTCTTCTGTTGTCGAAAGCTGGGAATAAAAATACATTGAGACATTCGGGGAACCAAAATCGCCTCGTTCTATAAGGGAAATTATGCAGGAAGGACAAACAAGTGCTAATGAACGTAGGTGCGAAAGAATAAGTACGTGCATGGAAGTACAAGGGCTTAAGTCTACATATACAACCTTATGTGCAACTGATATTATTTTTATAATATTTTTTTTATAACACCGCTTCTTTAGAAAGTATTTTTTTCTTTTGAGATCGAACAGGCACCCGTGTATAAGTACTTCTTCGTGATCAATTTTATTGTCAACTCTTCGAAACAAATTCTTCCTTTTATTTTGATAGAACTTTGATTTTGTCGAGTGGGATATTTGTCGTGGGATCGCACAACGGATAAAAGATAAAGACTAGCATATAAAATTGTATACGACACTATCGAATAAAGATTTATTTAAATCAAAATTCATCCGATTAAGATTTTATTCGAATAAGAATTTATTCGTACAGGAATTCGTACGAAAAATAATCGATTTGAACAAAAATTCATAGCTCGTCCAGTTATTTGTTCCATATCCCTACGAATGTTGCATCGGAAGTTTTATTACTTTTTGGTGCATTGATCATTGATACAAAACTAAATAATCTTTCCACGACTGTATGAGAAGGCATTGTTTAATTTTATACAACCACAAATAGTTGAAATTGAGCTGCTACTGAATGTATTCGTATAAATGTATTCTTATAAAATTATGTAAACACAAAAACGGTCAGCAATTATTCGAATAACTTATTTGAATATTGAACTAGGCGAATAATTTATTCGAATAAGCGAATAGAATAATTTCTGATGAGTGATGAATACTCATTATTCGGATAAAATATTCGATTAAATTTATTCGAACAATTACCTTAAATAAACATTCGAATAATGCCGAACCCCGGTTTGCCATCTAATACCTGAATACATCTAATACCTAAATATATGTAGAATGTATACACAAGGGTTACCAGATTATTATACTCAATTGTAGACGAACTTTTCTCTTGAAAAAGTTCGATGTTCCTTTCAGATCAATTTACATATTTACCATACCTTTAAAATTGTCTTGATCGCGGCAAGTAAGAAAATGAAAAGTTAAGATGATCCACTTTCCGCAGAAAGGGGACGTCTTACTCATTTATTTCGAGATAAACGGTATCGCTAAAACCTTGGATGGTAACAATATCTTATGTGCAACACATCAGACAAAAATAGCTTATGCTTGGCCTATATTCGTAAACGGAGCAAAAGGGCTAAATGCAAGAACTAAGGATGCCTGGTCGCAACAACATTAAATCGCTTCGAAAAAAAGCAAGAACCGATCACTAAAAAGATACCTGCGAAAAAGATTGTTCTCCCAAAATGAACAAACGATTACAATATGCTAACGAATTCACTTCCCAGCACAATGACAATGAAAACTCAATATCTCAATGCCAGTAAAATTAGTTTATTTTAAACTTTTACTAAATGACAGTTGTTCACAGATTATATTCAAATCTATTTTACATCCCAAGAAAATTAGACCGCTTGGTCTAATTATAAAAATGTTATTCCGTTCTAAAAGGTGTATGAATACTTTTTACACCGAGTGTATACGCATAGAAATCAATACGAATAACAGAATCTGTATGGTATTCACCCAACAAAATATAAGCAATTTATTATAATTTCTTATCTGAATTTGCTAATGCATCTGAAGAAATTTGTAAAATTAGAATGTATTTTTAATTGATTTTGACCATGTTACATCAATATTAGCGGGTACATGAGCCAAAAATGCATTCTAATTTTACGAATTTTTCCAGATGCATTAACAAATTTATATAACAAATTATATTTACAATTTTCTTATACATGACTGTCCAACTTCATAAAGTGGATTCGGTCATACAAATCATAAAATCGCGAGAATTAGAGATATAAAACGACATCGATTACAAATAAATAATCATTTTTAAAATATCAAACTTCTTGAAACATATTGTTAAACAATAGAGGTATTTAAATTAGTGATACAAATTCGAAAGAAAATGTATTTCTATACCTTTTCAACTTAATTTTAAAAGGAGTTCGAATACTTATGTACCATGAAAATTCGATTCTGTTTTATATTTTGTTAACTATGTAAGTAACGTTACATATTAAATCAAAAGTTTTTATCGAATAAATATATACTCTATAATATATACTCTACTTTAATATACCGTAAAGGATCTTTTCCTTTCAATGTATATTTATTTCAATATATGACGTAAAGTCAAAGTTATACTAGTGTTTGAATACTTCCGTTAGCCACTGTATGTACACATCGCGACTATTTAAAGTTGTTGGTATACGAACCTGCCGTTGACCGCTACCGTGGACATTAACGAAAATGGAGAGTGCACGCAAGTATATAAGAACCCCCGAGAATCCACAATTCGACGTAGTGAAAGGAGTGCGATCCACAAGGAAAGCAAACAGAGTAGCGAAGCGGACCAAGACAATCATAAAGACAATCGACGAGACAATCAACATGGCTCGAGTAAGTACGGATATGTCCGATTTAATATCTTGATACATGTCGACCTCACGGATTGCATGCTTCTGTTTTCTCTAGAATCTGGGCAAAATGGAATTTACCACCACCCACTACATAGCAGGATTTAAAGAGAATAACTCGATTAAGATCGGGAGTCTCACAATGGGCCAGATAGAAGTCGGGGATATAGAGTTAGGCCGCGTGAAAATTGGGAAGGTGAAAGTCAATGACATCAAAATCACTGACATCGAAACAGCTAACATGAAAGTTGGCGATGTAAAGGTCGGTAAAGTGACGGTTGCCGACGTGTATGTCGGCGACGTTGAAGCCGCAAAGATGAAGTTCGGCGACATAACCATCGGGGATATTGATATCGCCATAATAGAAACCGGCGACTTAAAAGTTGGCGACATAGAAATAGGCGATGTAGAAGTTGGCGACGTGAAAATCGGCCATAAGAAACGACCACTAATGTAAAGTGGACAAGTCGTAGTAAGCGCGTGCGTATGTAGCATGCTTATGTCGAATCTTCAAAAAAGATACGCACGCGCAGATGTTTGATTAGTAGTAAATAAATAGAGTGATTCGACAGAAATATATGAAACCAGAAACTGATTATTAGACTGCGGATCTTTGTGCAGAATACAAATTGTCTAGATCAGTTGCAACGAACAGGAGGTAAATAAGATTAGATTTCTCCTTGTTCGGTGATTTCAATGAATTGGGGAGAATGGTAGAACGTTATTCAATTTTTCTCATGTTTTCATTATTTGTCATTTCTCCTAGTCAGTTTTATCATGAATGCATAAAATCCGCAGTCTACTGGTGACTTAGATTATTACCACTATCACCTGATGCATTCGATTTATTTTACAAAATATTAACAATTTCATTTCAGAAAACAAACACTGCTAACGTAGGTTATACAGTTATTTGTCGATATTGAAAAATAATTATCTATATCCAAGAAATGTCCTGCTTGTGTAGCTGTCTATAGTATTTTGCCGTTAAACAGTTAAATCTTCTTCTGTATACGTTTGACGTACAAAATTGTAAACAGCAAATGTTCGTCATTTGAAAAACGCGATAATATTAAAACACGATAATGTCAGTTAGGACACCAACTGTCCACGGCAGTTTCAAACCGCACCCTACCTTCAAAAAAATCTGCAGCACATTTTTATTCTTCCAGTGGGGTACATACATAATCGTGTGTATTTGGGTACATACAGTGAATCGTATTAATATTCGGACATCATTTAAAACAAAAGAACCGTTTTTTAATTGAACGAAATGACTTTAAAAAATTCTTTTAAAAAATATTAGAAGCACTGATTTACTAACTTTTTTAACTTCATTACTCCTTAAAGTGACAACAAAAAATAAAAAAACTTTACTTTTTCAACTTTTTATCTGAGCCAATAACAACGTACTGATCTTAAACCTACAGACTTCTAACAATTTTACGCCACATCTTTTATTGTTTATAACAGACAACTGACCGATTTTGATGAAATTTTCAACATACATGTAAGTTACAGAGATCTCCAAACACATCATTTGAAAATATTTAATACAGTTAGTGTACACAGTAATAGAAACAAGATGATAATTCGTTTCTGTTACTGCGTTGCGTTAAATAAAAAAATATATCTAAGAAGTCGATTATAAAGGGCGTCCAAATAAGAGGTTACTTTTTAAATTTGTCGCCATTTATTTTTGTTTGTTTAGAATTTGACAGTTGAAAAGTATAAATGATCCGATTATTAAAAATGGGGAGATATTCGATTGAACAATTAAAAATTATTTCAAATTTGGTGAAAATTATGCGAAAATTGTAAGAAAATTTCTTTCAGAATATGGAAGAGGAAATGCTCCATCACAGATGACTATTCGAAAAATTCTTAAGAAATTTGAAGAAAACGGTAATGTGGAGATAAAAATCTAAAAACCAGATAATTCGTCATCGTGCACAGCAACTGAACATTAAAAATATCTGCCGTACAGCCAGAGGAGGACATTTACCAAATGTAGTTTCTCATTATTAAACCGGAACTATTGTACATTCAAATGAAATAAAAATATATGAACATTTAAAGTATTTCAGGTGTTTTATTAAAACATTAAAAAGTAACCCCTTACTTAAACACCCTTTACTGTTGTTTTTCTGTAACGAGTTTTACGAATAAAACAGTTTATTCTTTTGTTTTGAAAAGCATCAATTTTTATATTTTTTCGTCTTTATTTACAACGTGTTTCTTAACTGTTTTGACAAGTTCAAGGCAAAGACACATTGGACTTTATATCAGGAATTAAAGTTTTGATTTGGCTATAAAAATTACCGATCATATTTTATTTAAAAAACTCAGTACCTTGAATTTAATGCTGTTGTTTTTAAATATAAGTAAACTTATTGTAAGGGCATAGTAATCAGGAGATGGCACAGTAATTGACATACTTAGCCTAGGTAAAAATACAATATCAGTATTTTCTAAAAAATACTGATATCATTCTTTGGTTGGAGACAATTTATGTTTCTTAGAACTTTTTATTTACTTTCATTCCTTGATTTTGGTAGCATAAGAACCAAATTTTATATCCATCTGGAAGAAATCAATAACATTCATATATGTATAGTAGATTATATGTATGCATATGAAATCTTCATCATGAGTCTTCAGCATGTTCTCCTATTGCAAAGGGTAAAACAATACGTTTTGTAGATATTGGCAACTTACATGTACGCTGAACATATCTCTAGGTTTCCTTACATTCGTTGATGGAAACTGTTAAAATTGTCGAAAATCGTGAGAAGCTGCAATTTTTGCAATTTTCAATTGTCTGTAGCTCCTAACACCGCTTTCGTTGACATTTTCAGCATACATACAAGTTACAAAAACGTTTTTTTCAAAAATATTTTTACTCTTTGTCTAATAAAATACTAAGTTTAACATCTCCGAAGAAAAATTCGACTCGCTTCGTCCAATTTAAAAAAGTAACTGTGTTTGAAAAGGTGCCCGAATATTATAAGCGTTACTCACTGCAAATCGGGAAGTTCGAAAATTTTTAGATTAAAAACGTCCCTCGACAGCTGGAGCTCGCGTGTCTGTCCTCTAGTTGTCTAGTTAACAAGTTTGGACCTCGCTTGACTCGCGAGTGCACTCCTTGGCTCCCTGAGACGTTCTAGTAGCTAGTACAGATTGGAATGAGATTTCGTGTACCGCGCCGAGTATGCGCGCAGAGTATGCGCGACCAAGATACCAGGACTGTAACCTGACTCCCGAGGTCCTCGATACCAGTCCTCTAAAAGAATTGAAAGGGTTCAGAATTTAGGGAATTGAAAACGGACCTGCGAACCTGAAGGCGTCGACGTTGAGCCATCAAATTTGGAAGACGAAGAAATCTATCAAAAAAAGTCACAGAACTCCATGGTGACACAACAGCGATAGCGGTAGGTTAACATAATTTCAAACGGAATAACTATTCAAAAATTGCAATTGGGTGAGATGATAAAAAAGATGAAAAAGCTCACGTTTTTCCAGCTCTTTTATGTGAGCCTATAACGAAAATTTTAAAAATGCATTTTTAAGATCTCGGTGACTTCTATACAAACTGAAAATTTCATGGAAACCGTTTGAGGTTGTTATAAGCTTTAACATATAATGTTCGTGAAAACAGCAGTTTTTCACGAATTTCAACCAACAATCGATAATTTTTACATATTTCAGTAACAGTAGCCGAGTTATGCGTCAATCGATTTCGATGAACGATTGGTTATAACGCGTCGTTCCACCTTGTATCGCACGTATTTTCAATGTTGTCTTATTGTGTTGGCCTAAGGTCATATCTACACACGAAATCGTACGACAAAGAAAGTGAATAAAGTGTGTAAGAACGAGTGAGATAATCCATAAGTGTAAACATTTGTCCATTGCTACAGGAACAATTGATAGAGTAGATCGGTACAAAGATCCTACGACAATGGCAATAGGGCCTCATCAAGACGAAAGGCAGAAGCATGGAATAATACACATGGAACGATAAGACAAAAAGTAATAGTATTAATATCGAACCAAAAATGATTCATAATTTAGTAGAAACTATGTCGTGGAAGGGATGTATGGAAGGTAACGGCAATCGTACAATATAATTTAAATAAATTATATAGAGATTATATATATATATATAATATCTCTATTATTTTTGGAGATACGAACAAACTTTATTAACAGAAGCATTTCAAAGAGGTTTATAATATGGTGGTAATAACTTTTCGGCAGTTGGAGAAGTTTCAGAGATTTTAAGGTTACCTTTATCGTCTTCAACGTAGTTATATGTATTTTTATACATACTAGTCAATGCAGCTCGAAAAATTATTCAATTAGAAGTTTTAACTTTTTTAACTGGAATACCGAATGAACTTTAAATTTATTAATCGACTATTTCTGTTAACAAAGTTTTTTCGTAAATATATTTAAGTGTTAATTCTTAATGGCCCATCTTCTGTAAACAAGAGTACACGTATTTCTATCAGCGAGAAATGTTATTGTACCATTTTCACGAATAAGCTGGAAATTGTCCTATTTAAACAATAACATCCGTTCTCACTCATCCATTGTTTTATTTATTGACTACAGTTGGCATTAATCAACTGTATATGTGCATATAATACTACATACGTACATATGTATAGCCACACGTACATTCGCATATCGAAAGACTGAAGAAAACAATGAGTATCAAACATCTGCATGTTTCGCTGATCAAGCAACATTACTTTACATTGGTGTTAGTCATGCCTAAGGATGATTATTGGTTAACTTAAACGCGAATGGTGAAACTTACAAGTGGCGTTGAGCGCACACTACCCTCATGAGAATGCACAAAATCTCCATTTCGAATCTTTTGCGTGTCATCGCACTGACAATGAGTTTATCGAAAATGTCGTATATAGAGTTATTTAGTTATAGTTATTTTATAGATAAAATAACCAATAACCGTAAAAAAGCTGGAAATCTTGACATTTTTCAATGATTATACCTTGACTACCGTGATATACGATTTCCATGAAATTTTCCACATTCAAATAAGTTACCCAAATCCATGAAAAGCGTTGTAAGCTCAGTTCAAAAAGAAATTCAAAAAGAAGATAATTTTTTAATTTTCTGACAAAGTTATTCCGTTTTACAAGGTATCAAAGTACTTTTCACGGCGACTGTACATTCATAGTATAGTATATACATACATTGTATATATGTAACATCATGCCAGCGCGTTTCTTGATTCAAAGTAATCGTCAAGTTCAGTCGAACGTGAAGTTGCAAAAACGCTACGGTTCCAAACCGAACCCTGCAACTAAAGGCATCGAGACGGCCGTCACAATATCAATCGACGCCAATTCTTCTACTACAAACTTTACTTACAAGCACAAGCTTGCCACGTGACCTAATAGTGCCGCGCGTTCCCCCTTCCAATCCTTAACGCCAATTTTTCTACAAAAGAATACTTTCCAATTATTATTGTGTCTCTTTAATGCGCATTTCATTATCAGTCCTGCGAGTTCTTATTATTTATTTATTCGTTTATTTATTGAATATATACGGGAAATTACAGATTAGTTAGAAAATTACAGAACAATACAGAAATTAGGTGTAAAATAAGATAACTATAATTCTTTAAATTAATATGATAAATCTCTGTGGGCTATAATAACGTTGCGATGTTAAGTAATACTTAATATGACTGAAAAAATTTAAAATACCATCATATACAAAGAAAATGTAGTATGTCGAAAAAAGACCAGTTTCGCATTTACTATCAAATACATAATACTTTTATTTGCCTTTACTTCTTTCAATGAACTATTGCAATTACATTTCCTTAAGACACCTAAACAAGGCTAGACAAAGAATTTTATGAATATATTCAACAACATTTATTTATTTGTATTTCAATTTAATAAATATTTCTGATACACGTACAACGATCTTTAACTTCAATTTATTAGTTAGAATGGATCTTGATATACACGTGAAGTGTAGTGTAGAGTGGTGTATGGTGATCTATTTCGTATTTGCGACGTGAAAAATAGTTGTCAAAGTTCGGAATAATAAATCTATCGTATGAACTGTATCGCAAACTACCGGAAGTAGAAGAAAAATGTCGTTCTAGTTTTATTATTATTCCTTTACTAGAATAATACTTAAAATACTTTATACTGAAAATTTGTTAATGTAGAATACATAGCAAAATTATAAATATAGTCTCTTCAGTTTTTTAATAATTATTTATAAACGAGTATAGGAATAATATATTCGGTGACAAGTGGGGGGTCACGTGTTAGAGACATATGTATGCTCAGAATTGATTAAATAAATACTCTTTATTCGCAGCTTCTCCATAAGTGGAGTTAACAACAAATCTGTTAACATAAAAACACGTCTAGCTTGCACAGTGGTAGATAAACTTCAACATGCGACGACTAGATTGCGGATCTTAAAATGAAAATTTTCTGTATCTTATGTAAGTCATAGAAGCCAAATACATTTTGGTTTCCTTTTAAAATAATTGAAACAAATTTAAATTAATGGAGTTTTACTGTTTTAAATTTCACTTATCCATTTTTACCATAAATTCATAAAACCCGCAGTCTAGTGATGACAGTTTTAACACGAGATTAACGAGGTGTCTTAATTCATTTTCAATTGAAGGGCATCGATAATCAATTTACAACAATTTTATAAAAATAATACGATCAGTTTGAACCTTCATGTTGTTTTCCGACTACTAGCAACGACGCGGTGTGAAAGTACCAAAGAAGGCCGACTGTATCTTTCACAGTTAGAGAACGTGAAAATAATTGACAATTTCTAATATCTGTAGGCACCCTCAATAGTTACAACGTGAACAATTTACACAAACATAAAGCAAAAATACTATTAACGTGTATAATCCAAAGTATGAATACTACTGTAGATAGACTATACATGCAGACACGTCGAGTACATAACCATTTACAACGTCTCCAAATGCATACACAATGCTTTCATACCTTTTATACTTTGCCTATTAACTCTCGAATGCCAGGATTAAATCCATTTTTATCGAATATTGTAAAATCGTCAACTGATCGTCAAAAGCGTCATCTCTGAAATTCTGACAAACTATTAGCTATTTATATGAGGGTTAAATAGGATCACGTTCAATCAAATACGAACGTAGAAAAGGATAATGAGTAAATTTACTTGAAGCAGCGCGCGTTCCATCGAGATTTATTGCACAGCTCGTAGAGGGTGTAAACATATGAATGATCGTGACTTCAAGGTACTAGTTTACGCTTCTAGATCAATATTAATGCAGAAAGCATTTTACAAAATTCTTTACACGGTTCTAAATTATTCGTAAATTTTTTATTTTCACATCACCACTTCTAGTCAACGAGAAGTGGAAAAGTTCTAAAGGAGTTATCTGCCGAAAGCAAATAGTTTTCGACTACGTAAAGGGACGAAAGGGATGTTTAAAAATATGTAGATCTATTCCGCTTAACTACCTAATTGTAAGCTAAATATATTTAATATCATAATGCAAAGAGAATTTTTAAATGTCAGGAAATAGCAGGCACCACAACTATTATAATCAATATAAAAGATCATTGCATAACAACGTTTACTTTGATTAAAACGTTAATAGTTATAAGTAGACTGTGGATCTTTATGCAAAATAAAAATTGTCTGCATTAATTATAAAAAACACGAGTCGGTAAAAAATGTATTTCTTCTTTCAATGGTTTTAATAAATTAACATTAATGTAGCAATATTTTAAAAATCTTCTAATGTTTTTACAATTTTGCATTTTACCTAACCACTTTTGCTATAACAATTTAGTTATAGGTAATAGTTACATGTGATCGAAATACTGTTTTCGTTATCAATAATCGTTAGTTATGAAAATTCGTTTGAGTTAGTCATGACAGTTATTGACGAGGAAAATATTATTCCAGTTGCTTATAACAGTTATCCATGAGAAAATTGATTTGGGTTGTTTATAGAATTATCGATAACGGAAATTCTATTTAAATCACTCGCAATAGTTATAGGTGAAAAATTGTATTTTAATCACATATTATACACGGTCGTTCATAAATACGTATCAATACTTCAGAGCAATGGTATCAGACAAAATACAAAAAACCACGGGACCGGTGACGGTAGGGGAGCATTGCGAGTTGGTTTGGGAAAGGGTTTGCTTAGCAACGCAACTAACGGGAGGGGAAACCGACGCACGCACAGTGCTTCGCATTCGTATAACGTTTATACGCGCGACGGTTACCCCTCCTGTTGGTTGCGTTGCGAAGCAAACCCCTTCCCAAGTAAAGTCGCAACGCTACCCCACCGCCGCCACCACCGCTCACGTGGTTTTTTGTATTCCGCCTGACACCATTGGAGGATAAATCTACATAACAGAACAAGTTAAAAATGTCTAATGATCATATGTCCAGTATACCTTGAATCTCCAGTTATGGACCCCTTAATTCATTGCCAATTTAAGAAGGTTTTTTCTGTATCACTAAAGTACAGTATTATGGAGAAAAATGTGTATCACTGTGAATTTTATGAATTCTACAACACTAACTTGTTACCCAGTAGCGTATACATTACATGTTATATTAAAAATATGTTATAATTATTTATATCGCTATTCAAAATTAATTGCAATTTAAATATCTACTAAAAATCTAGGGTAATTTAAATTTTATATATGCTATATATATGTTAGCATAGCATTATTGTATTTATCATCGTTGTCTCGATCCTTACAATTCGAGCAACAAAAACTCTGTTTTGGCGTGAATACTAGAAATCATTTTAGTCGACTACAAAACAATTTGGTACCATAATAAACAATACAATTTCTTTTACCGACAACTTTTATTAACAATTCAAGTAAATTTTCCAAAAATTGATTAAAACAAAATTTCACTCACTGTTAAATGTTATGAATAACTGAAATTAATTCTGATTGTCGAAAATTATTAAGTGTCCAAAGTAGAATTTTCATCATTAGTTGAAACTATTGGCAACGAAACAAATTTTCGGTTAATTGTAATTATCATTTATAAACAAAAAACGAAATCCTTTCTTTTACATTTTGTAATTACTAGCTTCAACTTGAATGAACATGATTTTTTTACTGAATTTTCGATAAAAAGTTTTTTAGCAACTGTTAATTGATAACAATTAATTGATTTGCTCCAAACGTTATTTTGTTCAAAAAATTGTGTTACTTTTCATTATACCTTAACACATAGATTATAATTAAAAATAATCAACCTATGGTTGCCTTTAAATTAATTTCGACGGACTAAAAAAAAATCTAATAAATGTAAAATATACAAGGTATTATTGAAACCTAATTATAATATATTTAATTCGGAATATAAGTTATATCTGCGAATACAACGCGTAGAAAACAAATATTTTCGATATAATGAGTGAATAAAAAACGTATCTATACTATTACCTAATTTACCAAACATTTGAAAGCATTGTTTGAAAATGATCCCATATAAATTCCACCTAGTACGAGTCACAGATGAGTCATGGTTTATCTTAAAACATTTTCGTCGGATATTTTTGTGAACCGCACAAAGCTTACAGTGGGCGAAAACCACTTTAAATGGGGTACACCAATTGAAAATTTCTTTCCCGTCGAACATTGTCTATCGCGTGAACAGATATTAATACTTAGCTCGCTTCAAATTCGTCAGAAACACGATTCAGTCGCTACGGAATCTTATTCATCGTTTTACTGTAAAATTAGAATCGATAAAGCCGTCTTATTACAATCAAATCAAGAAAAAAAGCAAAGGCATCTTTGGAGTATTCATCGTATCAATTGCTTTCTCACAACTTCAAATAGTCGTTTAATAGAAAACATTACCCCACGAGTAGTCTCAAAATCATTTTATAAAAACAAGTTGATAGATCCATAAGAATTTCGTAGTTTGTTTCAACCAAAAGTAAATTTCATAAATGTAAAGAATTTCACATAGTCAGACAATTTAGAAACCACAAACTAGCTCTGCAAGTTTCGTTCAAGCTAAAGTTTCTATATTATAGTAATGAATATCCAAAGCACGTAGGTAGATGGACAAGATATAAAAGTGAGTACACGTAAGATCAATGTGAGCCTCACGCTAACTGTACTAATTTTAGAACAGATTCTCCCGATCGTAAATCATTTACTTACTGATATAGATTAACGATGACACATAGCTCCGAAGCGAGTTTCAATTTAGAAAAAATAATTTGTTATACATATTTTATGCGTAATATGTACGTGTACGTGTATACGTATGTGTACATATTGTTTCATCCCATATAACTTTGCAAAATTACCATAATGTCAAGTGAGACGATATTAGACGTTATAAAATCGTACCGCGATAATTTCTCCTATGGGAAAATCGATCCATTCAATCGGCGGTCCACAAAGTAACGGTGAACGATAATAATAAAGCGGCTTTTAATATCTTAACAGTTTTCTAAAAACGCTCACCTCGCATTTTTACACGCTGTCGAGCCCAAGAAATCTATGCATAATCGTGAGACAGATACGCATGCAATACCAACACCGTTTAGAACATTCAAAAGAGATTTAATCATTGCAGGTTGTTAAACGACAAATATATTGTGTTACTCTTGTTGAATAATTATACCATTAAAACGAGAAGCTTGCAAAAATACGATAAAAAATTCTAACAGCTCGTGTTAAGTCGAATAGCGAATAAAAATCTTGCAAACGACATAACCCACTGGCGATCATACTGGCATAATTTGCAAAAGCGTGAAGGAGTAACGTATAACATCTGCTTGCAACGAAGAAAAAGCAAAATGAAAAACACGATGCACCAATTGCAGGTATCAAAAAAGTTAGTGTACTCCGAGTACAATACGATCCTTTGATGTTTATCTAGCTTCAATTAAGAAATTAATCACAGCTAGCACAAGTCACGGAGTACTTTCATTACTCATTATTTTCAATGTTCGAAAATGACTATATCATCGTAATTAACAGTAATGTTGTGTGTCATTAAACGTTACATTTAGACTAATCGACTTAATGTGTAATGGTCGAAAATGTACATTTAAGGATCGTTTACGACGAAGAAGTAACGATTAAAAACTTTTTTAATGAAATTCCTTGCGGATGCTTTAACGTATGTACTCGTAAATACTAATGTATTCGTCAAAGTAACCGATGTACTCGTTAAAGTAAGTAATGTACTCGTTAATAAGTTTAAATTGGAGCAGATACAGTATGGAAAGGTAATCAGATCGCAACGCACGCTAGCTGTTCTAGGAACCAATTAAACTTTCATCGTTTCTCAATATTCCACATGTTAAATTTAATTTGAAGTAATTTTACAAGTATCACACGCCCAACTATTTAAATTTATGACAGCGGGCGAACTACATTACACGCGAGACTTGAAAGAAATTCAAATTTGATTGCGTGTTAAATACATAGTTTGTCCATTCATCGGTTATTATCGACAAAGAATATGTCGGTAAAATAATCATTTGCTTCTAACTATATTGCGACTGTTTACGTAATTACAACCTATCCAATTACATACTAAAAACATATGTGAAACGCAATAGAATATTCACACATTATACTATACATAAACATACATACAGGTACACACTCTATGCATGATCGTGTAGCTACTAAAAATTGAGATAATTATACATCTAAATGATTGCATGGAGATGCAGAGATTATTTGCGAGGGACACATCGGATGTAGAGAAAATTTTGGAAAATTCGCTGGACGCGTAATCTACGCGAAATAACCTCTAGGGGGCTAGGCAGTTTCGAAAGCCACGCACGACTTTCTTCCACCCGGTGAACACTAACAATAAGACTGTGGTCATTCGAGTTGAAGAGAGACGAAAAACTGCGAGGTTTCGATAAAAGCAGCGACGTGTATAGGGGCCGGTAGGAAGTTCTAGTATCGTGTAACAGTATGGTCGAGAGCTGTCAAGCGCACGCCAGCTATATAGATTGAGGCAACCACACTCTCCGATCGGTCTTAGATATAGAACACGAACGGCGATCTCGCAGAGAGGCACGAGATTCGCAAGCTGCGTGAATGAAACTATGGAACATGGCATTAGCGGAAAACAGATCACTGCCATAATAAAAAGAAATCGGCGGCGACCGCAACGGCAGCGACCACAACGACGACGACGACGGCACACCCGATGTTTTGATAAGAGCCGAGACCGGGACCGGGACCAAGCCGGACGATACCGATACCGATACAGATACCGGCACCGAGACCGAGACAGATAGCATTCCGCGATACGCTGGCATATTAGAGTGTAGTTATCGAAAAAAATGGTATCATGTTCTAAAAAAACGTTACGTATAGGTTACCGATTAAGATACGACTTACCCAATAATAGCAACTTGAGTTCCCGCCTGGCATCGCGCTTATCCTTTCGTAGTTGCCGCTCAATCTCTTGATTGATACGTTTCTGCTCCTTTGCCTCTTCCGACAGGCAGCACGCCATGGCTCAGGACGGCAGGATCCTCGGATGGAGGAGGAACAGAGAAGAAAAATGAGAAGGAAGAGGAAGAGGTAGAGGTGGAGGAGGAGGAGGAGGAAAAGGAGAAGGGAGAGGGAGGGAGGAAGGGAGAGAGGGAACGAGCGATTTACGGTGGTGGCGAGTGATTGCTGAGCGACGAGGTTTGTCGTACACAACAGCGGGCTCGATGGGCACGGTATCGTCGGTGTCGGTATTACCTTGCCACCGCGAACAAGCGACGATGCCTCGTCGCCGCCCTCGTGGTTTCTCTTCTTCCTTCCCTCTCGTCCTGGCAAAGGCAAACGCAAACGCAAAGACAAACGCAAACGAAACTCTTTCCGACTTACTGCACCAGCACTACAGTCACTAGCACGCTTCACAACCACTTGTCCACGACGACGACGACGGCGACGACGACGACGACGACAGCTACGGCTACGACGACGACGACGGCGACGGCGACGTAAACGTGGATGTGATCCCCGTATTCTCAACGACGTCGGTACACGCGGCGACGGAGCACTCCTGGCAGGGCTCGACGACGCCAGCGACACATCAACACATGTACGCACAACCACGAACCTCGGCCGGTGGCTTGTCTGCTGCTCTCGTCTCGTTTCGTCTCTTCTGTTCCGTTTTGCTCGGTACTGTTCTCTTCCCTGCTCTTCTCGTCTACGCTCTTCCCTTCTGGCCGATTCTTCGAGCGAATTTCTACTTGCTATCCGTATCCTTTGTTCCTTTCCACGAGCCACGGGATTCACACACGCGCGTACTACAACGTAACATGAAAAAACACACTCGCGAGACAAGTCGAGAAAGCGGTAGAGACACGCGCACACACGTCTCCTCCAGCCTTGTTTGCTAGCGCCGCGCGATTTCGGCGATCGTCCGTTCGGTCAGAGAGAAGAAACTTCGCGAGTGCGAGGTCCGTTAGATCGAGATCTAAAGAGTCCCGAGCGTACTCCGTCGAATCTCGATCGTCGGTCCCTAGGTCCCTCGCTGTACCCGCGTACCACTCGCGAGAGAGCTCACGGACGGCTCGTTCACTCGTTTACTCGGTCCCCGGCGCGGTTGGGTGTGGTAACCACCCGGCGCTCTATCTCTTTCCTTCTCTCTCCTTTTCTCCCTCGCCCCCTTTCCCCCTCGCCACCCCGTCACACACTCTCTCGTTCACTCTATCGCTGGCTGTCTCTCGGCCTGTCGCAGTCTCGCACGGTGTCTCTCTTGCCCCCTCCTTGGTCTCTTCGCTGGTTTTCTCGCTCCCGCTCTTGCTCTCGCTGCTTCTCTCTTTTTTCCTTCGATTCGCACTGCCGGTCCTTGTCTCTCCTGCTCCGTGCCTGCCGCTCGCTCGCTCGCTCGCTTGCTCGCCGCTCGCCTGCTCGGTCGCTCGATCTATCCTATTCTTTCTTGTATCGCACACGCGAGACAAGATACGATTCTCACACTGAATATATGCGCGCATACGCGCAACGTGTACGCAACGTATGGTGAATCGACAGAGCCTGAGGACGGCTATGTAGAAAGAACGAACGAACAAACCGGGAACGAGAGGATAGAAGACGATGACGAGGTCGTCTGCTGTTATTGCTGCTGCTGCACGAGCGCCCACACCTCGAACGGAGTAACTCCTCCTGCGACTCGCGCCGCGCCCGCACGGTACGCAGCCTTTTATCAACCCTCGGTCGCTCGAGAATCCTGTTAGACCAAACCAGATTGGCGAAGCCCCAACACGGTAGGTCGTCGTATAGCGGCCTGTAGGCGCGGGGGCGCGCACGTGTCCGCTAACGAGATTAAAATCGTCGAGAAAGAGGAGGTGCGGCCGCCACCCGCCAGGGAGGAGGCACGGAGAACGTAACAGCGCTGCGCCGAGGATATAGGTTATACACTCCGCTCTGCTCTGCTCTGCTATGCTCCGCTATGCTCTGTTCTCCTCTGCTCCGAGCCTCTCTGTTAGACCGACCGATTCTGACAGCTCGCAGCGACACGGCTGCCACTGCCGTTGCCGCCGTCACGTCGCGCCGCGCCGTTACGAGCAATACGAGCTGCGAGCTTTTTGATACACGAGATCGCAAACGTACCAGCCTTATTGTTAAGTAAAGGAACAAGAAACAACACAATGTATCTTCACCTCTACCTTCGTCAATTGCATCGACAATACTAAATCATTTCTCTTTTCACTAGCTCGTATCTATGTGTGAGTATACATATGTAGTACAATACAGTGTACATACGTAGTTCGAAGAATGATTTTAATCAAAATAAGAAACACAAAAATTATTAACATTGGTCGCTCTCGTACACGTCTGTATAAATTTCAATTCAACGGAATCTTAACACACGTACGGCTAAGTTGGATTCTATTTATATAAGATTATTTATATAATAAGCATTATTGATAAAAGTGGAATCATGTTTTTATTTAATAATACATGGCATAGTTCTTATTTTATTTTTAACCTTGAGATTACCTAACGGAAAAATAACTTTCTGCTGCGTGTCAATAGTTTTCATTTATAGTTGCTGCGGTTGGATATCAGTTTGTGTAACATCTTTAGCGGTATCCAAACATTTGAAGATAAAGTGGACCGATATTTCGTTTTAAGTTTAATTATCGACGATTGAAATTAGATTAGTTTACTTTTTATTTCAGAGATGTACTTTACTCGGACGTTTTCACAACAGATTTTGTAGTGTGCAGAAATATCATTTGTAAAAAACGATTTCATACAATGTGCATAATTGATAAATACATGTATACATATATATTCTTGATTAATACTATGTAAAATAGGCAATGTTGGTTAAACGAATAATACTTTCACGGCACTCTGATTATTAATTGTTAATGCATGCATTCGTTAACACGGTATGTTATCTTAAATAGTCTATAGAACGATCACGAACCATATAGACGACACAGTACTGAAAGAACGAATACTGGCTATTGCAACGTATTCTTTAAATCTGAATATCTACGATATTCAAATTTTCGCGAATTCGATAAAGCACGAAGCTTTCTTCGGTTTTTCTTATAGTCTTCTCTTTCAAAAATATAATGTTTATTATACTAAAAATGCAAAAAATGTTTCAGACGAACTTCGTCATATAGTACCAAAGAGATTATCATCGTACATTGCGATGATAATTGTTTGGCTCTGATATGACCTTGGAGGACCCTGGGAACGCCACGTGCAAATTTTTAAATGGAACTTTACATTCTTTATTACCTATCACCTGTCCTGGAATTATTTCAAAACACTGCCTGCACATTATTTTGCATAACCAGTCATCGAGTTATTAACCTTCAAATTCGGCGTGCCACCGAAATTAATATTACCTGATGTACCTACACCTCGAACATCATATTTGGTCGGACTTTGTACATCATGTTTGGTATACACAGAACCGATTTTATGCGTGCATGTGCTTTATTTCCATATTAATAATTTAATTGCTTTTGGCACGGTATTTTAGTGTACCTTATAAAATCTCTCCATACAATTAATTTTTCTGGTGTCAAAAGGGAAGCGTAGCCACTAATTAAATTAAGTTAGTGTGAACAGTACAATGCGCAGTGTTGCGTGACGTGTCTTTAAAGTTGAAAATCCAGTTAAAATTATCAGTTTTTATACAAAACTGATCTCTTAAAAACTACTTTTTAAATCTAAAAGTACTTTTTAAAAATATATTAAATTAAATTAAAATTTTATTGTACTGAAAACAGAAACTAGACTAGTATATTTTTAAAACGTGATTTAATTCTAGTTTCTTAATCGTTTCACTACGGCAGGTCTTTAGAAATTTAACCGCAACTTATACATAATATGTAAGTACTATGTAGACTGAAAATAATACGAGTAAAATAGTAAAGTACGGGCATGTACCTATTATGGAACTCCATTTTCATACCATGTTGCTATATTCCATATTCGATTCAAAGTCGTTATAATGCCATTCACTATTGTAGATATTGCCTTTAAATAAATCATTAATAAACGATGATTATTAACTTCACTTATTGTTAATTCTTCGTTTTTTCAAGTTCTAAATATATAAATAAATTTGCCAATCTAATTTAAAAATATCTATGCAATATTTTACCTTAAAATACTATCGGTATCTCGATAGCATTATAAATGTCATGTATTTAATATTGAGTTACCTTTTTTTATTAAAGTGCCATTAGGTACAATTTACAAAATCGGGTTCCGCGATAGAGAAATAACCTTTACAATATGAATATGGATATAAATAGTATTCTGATCGATTTTCTTTTAAATCAATTTTTCAAGATTTAATTCAAAATTGATTCAAGAATCGATTTTTTGCAAGAATTGTTTATCCCCAATTGCCTTATTCGAAACGGTTGTTACACATCTTTTCCGCTCAATGTGTATCGCTATTTTCTATTACAAGTTACGAGGCAAAAATCCTAATTTCCATTCTTTGATTTCCGAACCTTAATTTCTATCCATGAATTCCTCCTAGTGATGCCCCGGGGATGGAATAAGCATAGGCTAGTTCACGCATTATCCTTTCTAATGAGTGACATCAATACCGGTGATGAAATACAGTGGTGTGAATAATTATAGATTTAAAGTAACTTTTACACTTTAAGTGATATTTAAACAAAAACTTAACGATATATCATATTTATATATTACTATTTTCTATTATTTCTAATATAAAAATATACAAATATAGTTTTTTCTTGGTATTTGTTTAAATACCTGAAAAAAGGTAAAAGTTAGTTTGAGTTTATAATTATTGTATATCTCACATATTTGTATATTTCTGTATTACATACATATATTTTCTATATTAAAAATACTAGAAAATAGAAATATACAAATATGTTTTGTTATGTTTTCGTTTAGACATTAGTAACGATGTAAAAGCTACTTTGAGTCTATAATTATGCACACCACTGTATGGACATCGGCTAAGTCACGAAAACCTAATCCATAGTGGCTTCCCGGTGATAAAATATACATCGACTGGTTCACGCATTTCCGTACCAAAACATTAAAATCTAATAAACCTTCGGCCACGCAATGCCGCTCAGTCCTCGACTCGTAATAGCTTCAAGAAGGGATCACGATTGAGGCGGCATTTCGTAATAGGTATTTTTTTCAAGTACCATCAAAATTTCTTCAATGCACCATAAATTTCAATCTCATTTATCTTTGCATAAAGTTGTTTCTACTTTTCATACTACATACTTGCAAAGATATTGTTGCGTTTATTACGGTACTATTATTTAATTGCGCAAGAAACATAGCTAAACAAAAGATGCTAATGTTACGAAACTCTTTTTGTACTCGTCGGTAACCACTGACGATTTTTATAAAAATGAGTCGTTTCTGTATATTTTAATTTTTGTGCGAGATAAAGAATTTATAAACTCTTCAAACTGCAACAGTATATTTTTCACAATATTACAAACATAAAAATTTTGTTTTATAAGAATTTTAGTTATTCTTGATAAAATATTGCAGAAACCATTATGGATGTCCATTCTTCGTTTGGAGAAAAATATGTATATAAAATATTTATACACTATGGAGATTTTAGTTGTACACAAAAGGATTAAGCAATGTTTCAGAAGAACGGGAAACCATTTAACGTTCATCTTGAAAATTAAAAATAGAACAAAATTGAACTCCGCCATGCAATAAAGTAATTCTTCTGTCGGAGACTGTGAAAATAAGGTAGAAAACAAATTTCGTTTTCAATTGACAGAATAAAATATTACTCGTGATGTGCCATTCCTAGTGATTCTCAACGCCAGCGATCGCTTCGCATTTACCACGGTGCAACGCAGCTCTTTAGATACGTAGAAATACATTATACGAGTGTACAGGGTGATCCACCAAGATTTGCCACTTAAATTACTCGACAACCGTTTCTTTTATAGAAAAATGTTTAAAACAAAAGTTGCAGTTTGTGTAATTAATTTTTTTCTATATTGCTTTATTGTCGAGACTTGAAAGTCACTTTTTGAAAACATGTGTTGGTCAGAATGGGCTACATTTTGAGCATCTTTTACATAGGACATACGTTAATCAATATCTCGGTAAGATTTGGATTTCAAACTTATATTGTCTTATAGTTTTTTTACTGAGTTTCATATTTTTTCTAGTAGTAGAGAATATAATTATGATTAAAAAACTAAAAGAGACCTTTAAATCTGGATTAAAAGAAGCAATCTAAACAAAAATTAATTATATTGGCGTATTATAATTAAATTATAAATTATAATTAAACACTTTTCTATGGAAGTATTGGTTTTCGAATAATTTAGGTGGCAGATATTGGTGGAGCACATCGTATACAGGTTGTCTCTTCTAACGCAGATATCAAAAATATCTGGCTTGTTTTTTATGATAGAAAAAGATATCAGAGGAAAATATTAGTTGATTCATAGGGGTAAATATTATGATGGGCAATAATATTTATTCAATGTTATAATTTTGGAAATTTCAAAATTATTGAAGTTTTTTTAAACGGAGTGATATATTTTTATCATCACTGTACCATAGACGATATCAAGACAAATTCAACGACCTATAATGTCATGATCTTCACGAAAACTTCGTAAAAGTAGGACGATTAATGTAAACAGTAAAATAATGACAACAAGACCTCCCTATAGTTTCATGATCCATTTTTGAACCTTGATGAATAACTGTGAATACGCTTACAATAAATTGCAAACACTGATACAAATTCTTCTGCTTTCGGTGACTTGATCAATACGTTTAAAAAACTCATTGTGATTTATTCGACTTACTGATTGCGAACGATAATGTTACTTCTGTGAAACGATGATATTGTAAAGTGATGCAGAAAAGATAGACATGATTTTAATTTATTTAAAGAAGCTCAAAGAAGAGGTGTTGGGTCGACTGTTGGGTCATCGATTTTCATGAAATTTGGTTTGTCGATTCTAAAACGAATATAATTTGACTATGTCCGAACATTTCTGTCAATACTAATTATTTACAGAGATATTTAATGTTTTAATCCTTTATCATAGATACAGACTTCTGTGACGCAGTAGCGAAGCTGCTACTGTAATTGATTCATACCCCGAGGTTTCAGGATTGTTCGAATCCTCCCACGGAAGAAAATTTTTTGTATTTATTACGTTACAACCAAGTTGAAGTTCCATTTTGAAATCGTCTTTGCAGCTGCTATAGCACTCTAGTAGAAACAGAATAGTATTTCATTTAAAAAACATCGATGGCTTTCAAATCTCATTAAAAAGATAACCGTGGAAAAACTTCTGTTTTATCACTTTACATATGTCTTATAGAACAGTGTAACTTTGTCTTAAAAAATTTTTGCATATGACTATACGCAACGGATATATTCAAGATGGACAAACTTTTTGTCCTATCGCGTTACCGTTATTTTTTTTTTCTTACTGTTGACCACCTACTACTGACTTAAGAAACTTAAGAATGCTAAACGTCGATCGCCTAGGATACATTTTCTAATTTCCGTGCCCCCGAATTAAAAACGTATAGGAAAAGGAAAGTGTTATATATAAATTAATGATTTATTTCTTTTTATTATCTTTACCTATTAACATGTAAAATTCATGGAGGGATGTTACATTTTTTATATATGTTAAAATTTAATAAACATTTTTCAATTGATACTACAGTAATCTGAGGAATTTAAGTAGCACGTTTTGTAAAAAATCGTAAGAAATGCTTCCTGTAGATTTTCGTATAAATTATTAATGTGATTACATCGTACAAAACGCATATTATGTCGATGGCTTCATTTAGTACTAACAAAGATTAAAGAAACACTAATGATGCATATTATTATATTTTTAATATAAATCCCGTAATAGGGTCAGATGTTAGAACATTTTCGTGCCCGAACGGAATCGAACCTAATCTCATTTTCATTCAAAACAATTCAAAAAGCGTGAATGAAATACACGCATGGAGATATGGACAGGTACGAAAATACGGGGCACGGAAATATGGACCGAGCTCCTGGAAGGACAGGGAATTTTGGTCAGAAACACCGTTCTCCATTTTATTAAAACATTATTGAATTACTAATTCTAATTATGCAAAAAGATATGTTTAAATTCAGAAATGTCTGAAAAATCGAAACAGTTTTAGTGGATTAAATAAAATTCCTAGTATTTAATGAGAGTTTCGGCAAAGCAAAAATTGGCTTAAAGACACGATGAATTTTGCAGTCCACTGTAGAATCTTATCACGTTTGGTTTTGTCTTAAAAAGTGGTCTAGCATTCCGTTCGTTTCATTCCACCTTTGCCTTAATTTTGCACTTAATTTTGATCATGATATTTTAAAAAAATTATGTGAATGTCGTGAAAAGAATGTTTTATTCGAAATAAGTTTGGATATATGTATACATATAAATATATTACCTTTCTTCTTGTTTGGATTCGCGATGCTGTTATCGATTATCGATATGTTATCGATAATATATTGACAATAACAAAAATATCTATAATGTCATAAGAATAGCGACAATTAAATTTATTATATTTAATAATATATTGAAAAAATAACTAGCAGACAAAAACTTGTTGAATTCAATTTTATTCCATATAACTTCAAATACAACGTGGTTTAGTACACGTCAATATATGTTAATGTACGTAATATTGTTAATGTATGTGAATTCATACTTAACAACGTTCAACAATACATGAATTAAATCTCACTTCCAACTAGCATGTCTGGGATACTGTATAGAAACCAGTGAACTGTTTCCGATTGTATCAAGTACACTTTTTGCGTTGTTGCCAGGTCGAGACCCAAATAACGAGACTAAAATTTCTTCCTTCGTACTATTGCTATTCTGAACATTTAATTATGGACATCTAACCAATATTATCGATAA
>CM052166.1:2445508-2466608 GCA_028455555.1 Augochlorella aurata | reverse complement strand
TGAGGCATTAGAGGCTTGTATTAATTAGTTAAAACTTCCAAGTCTCCAATGTATTCTCTAAGAAAATACTTTCTTCATTTGAGTAGTATTGCAACTGGATATAAACTATTTTACCTAATACGTTAATTACTTAATGCATAAAGTATTAGAAAGATTTTCATTTATTTACAAATTATATATTTATAAATTTTTTATTATATTTTAAATATTTCACAAAATACAGTAATACCTATTGCGTAAATGTCGTTATTAACTGCTGTTCATGTACACTTTTTATTACAATAGTATGTGTGTAACACACTGACAAGGTTATCTACATAGGAATTGAATAGAAATACCATGAAAAATATCCATAATACGCTCTGCTAGCAGTGGACACTAACCCACATTTATTTTCATTAATCAGTAACTTGCTGCAACTTTCTTGATAACGCGAAATGTTTTACGCGAATTGTAATCAGTCAATTTCAAATAGATAACCTGGAATAAATATATAGCCGTTCATACTAATCTATACTCTTTCAACAACGGCGTTTCTTTTTCTCTTTCTATTGATGAAATGTTAATTTATATAAATTTATTCCTTTTCGTTTTGGAATAATTACATACGTAAATATAAATTCACGTTTGAATCATGCCACTACACAGTTATTGTCCTATTTAATTAAACTAACATTTAGTTTAATGTTTCATTTATTAAATTTTTTTATTTATTTCGGCGAAACTTCGAATGCACAATGTTCTCTGTTTATGTATGCTGCTCAAAATTTTTTAATAAGTATCATAAACTAAAAAAGTTAGCAGCGTCGGTCACGTGTGATCACCGTGGTAGTCAACGTGTTACAGTAATGGGTCCTACTCTTGTATACCTCCAGGCCTCAGCTTAATCTGATAGCGAGGGTCGATATAGAAATTCCCTTTGCTCTGATTGGCTGACGATTCACTGCTGAGTCAGGATCTACTGCGAATTGAATGCGCAGTAAAACGGTGGAAATGTGCGCACCTGTTCAGCAAGTAAGAAAAACGTGCAGGAGTAGGTCCCATTACTCAATACTATTATTATTACTTTTCTTACTCCGAAATAGGCATGCGTATTCTCACCATTTTACTGCCAAATCTGGTGTGATCGGAAGTGCAGCCTTATTTTAATTATTTAATTATTTTAAACCCTGTCGTACTATTTTCTTTCCAATTAAAATAATTAGAAGCTTTTCTGTTGTAGATAATAATTTCTTGAAAGATAAAGAAAATAGATATTATTGTGTTCTGAATTTTATTCAGACTTAAAAGAACGGATTAAGATTCATACTGAACAGGTCGTTATTAAAAACTTTCATGATTTGCCAAGGGATTAAACACTAAATTAAATTTATTAAACTATTCACTATAATTTATTATAAATAACAATGATCTGAATGTAGTAGATAGATTTGATTCGATATTTTAACTATATATTTATTATTCGTAAATAACAGATAAATGTCAATAATCTTGTGACCACGCTGATCTCGTGTTAGGCCGATGCGGGGCAATTACATAAAAAGAACTATAGTACTGTATAATTACATTTAAAAAACTTGCACACGCCATGTGCTGGATTCTGGTACTAATTGATCTCTCTATATCAGCAATTCAAAATTCAAAACCGTCCACAAGCATCTAATTGTGTTTCTTACAATTAGTAACTGTATAGATAATTCCAAATTTAAAGCCACACCATCGTAACATCGCGTGATAAGTATTAAAATTTTCTCCTCGGTGTCTATACGTTAGGTACATACTGTAAACCGTCAAACCTTCTTGATGTAGGTCATGCATGGTATCATGGGTAGCCAAATTTCTATTGCCTTATCCTTACTTTATTTAAATAAATAATTGAACATGAATAGTTTCGAGATAGTCTTTTCCTTTCATTACTTCTTCTCACCGTTTGATATTATAATCATCATGACCAATAAATAATTAGTATTGCAATCATATAACGAATCTTCAATTAGTCACTCACTTTTTAAATAAAAATTTATTTAAATAACCCTAACGCTAACTATCAACATGTTCATTGACGATTCGCGTCACAAAAGGAAATTCTGTGTACCATATAATCTCATTGTAAAACTATTATGTTTATTAAGATCATAAAAAATCATTGAATAATGTGGTTTAATATACACAGTGCCCGGTTGAAAATAGCCATCAAAACATTTCTTTCGTTTTTCATGTTATGAAAAGTGTTTATAATATTATAATTTTAATGAACATTTAATATGGAATATTTAATAATGTTTAATCTTCTAAAAACCATTTAAAGTCATTTCACACCAGATCGATCACTTTTATCCTTCGATATCTGGGATTTTGTATTTCTTTTTTCGAATTTTTAAAAACGGAACCTCGGACCCATATTTTAAAAATAAGAACTTGTTTGTAATTTTCGATATGGTAGAAACAATTTTTCAGTCAGATAAAAATTTAGTTAGAAGGGTGGTTCCTTTCCAAATAAAATTTAAAAAAGTACATCTCTATACGACCAACAGATTTTCGCAAAAATCTTAAATTTCAGATCCCTGCACATTTATACAAATTCGATGTTTTAGTTTATACAAAATCCCAGACATCAATATAAAAAGACAATCAATATGGCGTGGAATAATCCTTTAATAGCATAAACTTCATGTTCTCATCTTATTGTCTTATAATTTCATTTTTCTTCTAGAGTTTAAGGTCATGTTTCAGGCACACTGAAAATGTATGTTCTTCAAAAATACACCTTTTATGCATAAAACATGACGATCTGAAAAAAAATAAAAAAAAACAATAAACGAAAAATTTGTTTCTATAGCATATACATATTCTCTCTTGGAAGTCATTTAATTGATGTATATTACAAACATTTTGTATAACATTAAAAACAGAAAACATATTTAGCTAGCCTTCTCCAGCTAGAGCACATTGCATAATTGTGTATATTTTCTAACATAATAAAAAAGTATGTCAATTACAAATTAATTCAATTTTACATTGTTATCTACAAAGTAGGCAATAGATTAAACGTAATGTAAAATGAAATATTAATAATTATTCGTGGGATCAGGTTAACCATTATTTTGTGTACTATTCATTTGATTATTAGTAAATCAATACGTTGTATGGTATAGGCCCTAAATTCGATTCTGTACCAGCCAGGGAGTTCATCTTAAAGGTGTATCTAAGTTCGAATCCTGATCCTGACCGCATGTGCTACTCTCACTTCACGTGTGCGACAGGTCTGTTCAAATGTAACATATCCGACAAAAGTGTAGATCTTTGTAGAAAAATTTCTAAATCAATCTAGTAACTATCAATTATAAAATTGTAATATTGTATCTTTGGAGCTTAACCCATCCCCTATAGAAAAGATGTTTTCACATAGCAGTATAATTGTTACATCAATAATAAATGACAAATTTTTGCAACAAACTCTTACATATTTATATTATCAGACATAGGTCTTGTGGCAAGTACAACTTAATTTATAATTGATTCCTAATAGTTTATAAATTATAAAACACATACAACTGTAAAAGTTTTAGTAGAATGTGTTTTGTAATTTAATAAAGTGGGCACTTATGTACATATATCATATATTTGAATTTACATAAGGGATTTATCTGTTTGGTAAAGCTTTTCAAAGGCTTCTTACAGAGTTAATTGAACTAATTCAATAAATTGTCCTTGCAACACTCATTGGATTTGTACAAAAATAATTCAGAATCCATATAGATGAATGATAATAATTTTATTTATTTTACTTCTTTCATTTAGTTAAATTTTTTTAACCTCACGTATGATTTACCGACACAACAACATTTACATTATCATGGAGTAATTAAGTTTGGCTAGTTATAATTTTCTTTCATTCATTTTATTATATTTTTATAAATATTCCATTTTATTATATTTTGATATATATAAATAACATTTAATAAATCTTATAGGTAGTATTATGTACATTTTAAGTTTATACCACCAGTATTAATTGACATTACAATCGTTATCAATCACATCTTAGAGTAATATCCCACTTACAATTTAATTAAGAGAAGAATAAAGTGATTGTATGCTGCTAAATAAATGTAAGTAGTAGTAATGCCTATTTGTATACTTACTTGTATATTTCACAGGTCCACAGAACAATGCTATATCTGCTAGAGAATTCATTTTAGGGATGTTTGTCGACTTGAATCCAGACAGTGAGAAAATCATTTATTCACACTTTACGTGTGCTACAGGTAGGTTGCTAGTATTTGTTTTGTTCTAATGAATATTAGTGTTTGCTTCTTAATATTATGTATGTTAGCCAAGATGACTTTGCATGTGTTGGTATGTCCTAAATAAGGTGTGTAATTTTTAACATTAATGAAGAAATTATTTGATATATGGAAAATCAATCTACTGCAATATAAAACAAAATTAATTTTATTATGTTTTAATCATATATTATTATGTATAGTTGTAATGTTATTATTATTACAATACTATGACGAATTCATATATGCAGAATGTTTTATAAGATGCAAAATACTTCTAAGAATGAGTCAAGCATTAAATATTGAATTATATAAATTTTATAATGTAGATGTTTACAAAACGTTTGTGAAAAAAATATGATTTCATCTGCCTTTCCAACGTAATTACTGGATTACGTTTATTTGTGCCTCAATAATTCTTGTTAAATGTTATAGTAGCATATTATTAATAAAACATAATATTATTTATGATATTAAGAGCAATTAGAGAATAATTATAATATGATAAATACTAAATAAATAATAGGAATTTTACTGAGACAATTACAGTTAATGTGAAAGAAAATACGATGTTCTATTATTCTTGTTTGTACATATAATATTATAGTATAAACGATTGCGTATATATAATATGTATATTATAAAATTCAGATTGATTTTCCATGCAAAAAATTATTTACTTTTAATAATATGTTATTTGTTATTGCATGCTGCGTTCATGGGATTGTGCATCAGATACTGAAAATATCAAGCTTGTATTCTGTGCTGTTAAAGATACGATTATGCAAACTGCACTGAAAGAATTTAATCTTGCCTAATGTGATCGTGAACAACTTTTAACATTTATACAAAGTCACTCTATATATAACATTTCACATATATTGTATTTCTTTTATTGACGACGTATACAGATTTTTTACAATATTAATAACAATATTTAACTGAACACTGATAAATCAAGAACGTAAATATAGACAAATTTATTTTTTGTGTAAAATACCATGTCTGCTAATTCGTTTCCCTTAGATGATACGAGTTACGTATAAATTATTTTAACAACTCGATCTCATATAAGCTAAAACAAATGAAATATTGAAAAAAATGTTTTACTTTAGTAATGTTATAGATTCAATAAAATAATTTGAATTCCTTAATGATTGTTATATTACATCTTTATTACAAACAATTCTACTAACCTTATACAAGCCATGAAATAAAAAAATTATATGTATAAAAACAATAAGAATTATATTGGTATGAATGTAGTCAATTTGGTGATTTTATGCATATTTGATAACTAAATGCTAAATCATTGAAAGAAATATACAGTGCAAAAAGTTTGCATTGAACAAACCTTATTTTTTTATATGACAGATAACTATCCTTACAGAATAGTGTATACATAATCATACAATTAAACGTACATTTACCCCAAGAAGAAATTCAATAGTTGAATACTAAGTTGTTTTGATATCACGATTCAAAATAATATGTTTGAATTTATTAAATTATGAGAAATTGTTTCATAACAAAATTTATTATACATATATCTTTTTATTATCTTGCTAAGACATAATACATTCTTTTAATATTCAACATATTCCACAAAGTATCTTCATACTTTTACTGTTTAAACACTTCAAATATTAAAGTGGGCTACATCAATTGTATTATCAATCTCTAATAAATTTTTCTGTTTAGAATATAATCTTAGAATTAATTCTTAAGTAGTTACATCTGTCTCTATTCTTTTGAAAATTATTTACGAAGTTAGTAGAATGACATAAGACATAAAATCCATATTAACTAATCTGTATTTTGAATTTCCACAGAATTTATTGTAAAATAAATACATAAATACCAACTTTAAACATATTAATATTTACATCTCTGATTTTACATGCATGTCACAGTTGCATTTTCACAAACATTAATAACAAATAAACGGTAGTTTTATGTTCCTTTTATCATATTGTTTGCTGTTAGGAAATAGTTTATAATAGTTATTCTTTACTAACTTCAATATTTCTTCTTGTATAAAGTAAGTTACGTGAAATAAGAGTCTTTTGTCAGTATATGTATGATCAACTTTGTAAGTAATTTCAATTTGATAAGTTCTTAAATTTTTAGAATTAATTAAATACCGTATATTTTGTGTGGAATATATCAATGAAGCACAATTAACTGTATGTGGTAAATAGTATATCTAATGTTCTTAAAATCATGCTTAAAATTTAATCTTTCAAACAATTATAACTTCTCGCATGTTACATAAAAAGGCTGTTTCATCGTATGTTGTGAGCCAATATTGATGTATTTATTAATGTATTTACAAATTGTATTGCATGAAAATTTTTTTATAACATATGAACCAAAAAGCACCTATGTATTTAATAGCAGAGTGTGATTTTAATATTATACATGGAATATGTTATAAATTTTAATATGTTTATATAGGTAATATTAAATTGGATAACTTTTACTTGGAATAGTCATATAACTGTTGCACAAATGAAAAGTTATATTGGTTTGAAGATTCTATGTTAAAAAGTGTTAAGAACAATTTATGGATACTAATAATTGATATTTTGAGAAAGAAATATTTTATGTTTATATTAAATTCATATCTCCTTTCTATGTTATTAGTATTTATTATATAAACAATATAATATTAAAGAATGACAAATCTATTGAAAAAAGCATGTTTCACGACAATCAACTATTGTTCATGTGTGATTAAACATATTTCTGTACAATAAATTTTGAAAAAATGTCATCTTAGTATCATTACTAAATTCGTAAATATTGATTTGTAACAGTTAACATAAAATATTCTTTATATACTTTTGTGAATCATATGTAGGATTTTATAGTTTTTATGATTTCACAATTTTGAAGAACAAAAAACTGACATAAACTATTAAACTAAATACTAATTTAGGTACATCGTTATAAATATGTTTGGTGAGCGGATAAAAGGTATAAAATAAACTTTGGCCAAAATAATATAAACCTAATATAGGACGAAACACACGTTACTTTTTTTTATATAAAAATAAATTAATATTGCACTTCAAATATGTTATTCTGTATAGCTAATAATTTTGACTTATACTCTTTTGCCTGCTAACCAAACATATAATATAATTAAAAATTTTCTGTTAATTAAGTCTATATAAGTGTACATATTTTATATATATATACATATACATACAACTCTTGCAAATTTTCAAGTCTACAAAATGAACAATGCATGTTGCATGTGTTTATGTCAACTTGAGCTTATACTAATCTTAAGGATTGGTAAGTGTATTATGTCTGTATATGTCATTCTTAAATGAAAAGTATTAATACATTACAGTCCGTGTGTACGAATTCGGTTATCCCTGAAATTGAAAGTAAAGTCTTTATGTTTATGTACTAGTCACAGTCCAGAGTAAATTTCCATTCTTTTAGTTTTATAATTCAGGTTTGGTTGGAAATTTTCAGCCTATTCTATACATAGGTATGTATGTACATAAAACATATGTAGCTTTATCATTCAAAGTCAATGATCTGAAGGAAAAATTAAAAAGAACAAGCTACTATCGGACTATAACGTATGAAGTATAGAATTGCTACATGTTATAAAATTATTACTAAATAACCCTGTATGGGATTCAATAGCGTAAAAAAAAAAAACTTAAATATGGACGTTATACATTAAGCACATGTTCATATATTGATCCTCGTGCATATTGTAAGATATTAATAAATTGCAAACAGAAAATAATTTATTAAATCTTGCCATATGCTACGAATGCAAATATCTATAATTCTTTAACATGTTCTGCTTTATTTACTTCAAGTGAGCTGTTGTTACTTAATGTTTCCATTCTTAATGTTAAGAAACTTCATTTACCAAAACATGTTTATTAATACAATTATATCGTAGTTTTTATTTCAAAGTTAAAATAATTTAATCTTACTTGTCGAAGAGATTATTTATTCTAACATATTTAAAAAATATTGTTATATTCATACTTTATTTTTTTCCAATTTGGCCTTAGGTGAAACATATTTTACATGTTTTATATACTATATGTTTTATCAACATGTATTAATATATGGTTAATTAAAATTTATATTTGTTACGAATAAATTGGAGTTACTGAACACATTATTGTATAAATCTGTAAAAGATATATTAAAACTCTGGTTGACTTTTTTTTTTACAGATACAGAAAACATCAGATTCGTTTTTGCAGCAGTGAGAGATACCATTCTACAATTCAACTTAAAAGAATACAATCTGGTTTAGATGACAATATGTGAAACTCTGAATAGACTCAAGAATTTTTCTTATATCCTGACCAAGGTATCAGTGTGAACTCTGTTAAGCTATAAAAATGGAGAGCAAAAGGAAAATGAAAATAAACAATAACTTGTGGTGCCATCAGCATATTGTCGCTGTTCCATTACAAGTGTACCAACTATTAGTAAAATTAATGGGAGGTAACAGCGATGAGCGAATATGGACCTAAATCAGAGCGTTATACGTTCTTTCCTAAACCTTTTCACTGTCAATACCAACAAATTGATTTAGTTTCGTACTCTATTTGTTGAATTTGTTACCTTTTTATAGATTAGTTTAGTCAATCATGCCTGGCTGACTACATAATCGTCTGATTTTTATATAACAAATACCAACACATTAATAAACGTATAAGATATAGTGCAGCCATGCCACACAAAGTCACTCTGTCCAAGTGTTTATCTCAAGTCGAGAAAGATCTCAGCGTGAAACTGAAAGAGAAAAAGGACAAATGCTTTTTAATCACAATTAGTCGGTGACACAAGTGAGAGTAATTCTAGTGCCATTTACTAGTGTGGTGTTTTTATTGCAGTCCTTTCTTAGATGCAAAAAGCCAAAGCGTTTTTTTAATCTGTGCCAGAAGCGAGTAACGGTTTTTTCTGCATGTGACTCAGACTCATAATTCATCGTATAAATATTGTTATATATAATATATTAAATGAAACATATTAACAAATTATTAGAGAACGACATCTGTTTGATGTGAGTTTAGGTAATTAGGAGGCAAGAGATTGCAGATTATTCTGTCATCTCTCTTCTCCTTAGGCTGTGTACAGAATGTGAGGGCTGCGATCTCATGCCATAAAACTATAATCATACAATTCATAAGTGACACAAAGATTCTTAATTATAATAATGGCTTTCCTTTCATCCAGCCCTCGCTTGTTGGCACAGCATTGCATTGCAAGGGACATGGTTTAATAACATATGCCCCTGGTATGCATTGTATCCACATTACAGTGTATGTATGTATGACCTGCTCACTGCCTGCGCTTGCTCATGCTGGCTAGCGCGCTGCCCACTGCTTGTATTCTCTAATGGATCGACCGACTGCTGTTTTTACCACCTTTCGAAGTTCCAGTGTTAGAATACTTATATAAAGGTGGGAGAAACTGCTTTGCGTGTACCTAGAGAGTACATGCAAAATTTTTACAGTGTTGGTCAGACTGGTACAATAGAATATGACATGAGACAGATATTGTCTATGTTTAATTGTCTAGCTCTGAGATCAATAATACTGGACGCACACTGGGCAGCAAATGTCATACCTACTTTGGTTGAGACACTGAGTTTATATGAAAGAAAAAAAATATATAAATACATTGGATAAAATATAATATTAAGAGATAATAACAAATAATATTAAATAATAATAATAATATTAATTGAATAGTAATAATAATAATAATAATATAATAATACTGCTTGATTTTCAGTGAGAGTGAGCGATTCAAGTGAATGAGTTGCAAGAACATAAAGAAAACAAATGCGTATTCCAAGTGCAAAACGATGCTAGTGAGAAAATATGGTAGCATAAATGGGAGTGAGAGCAAAAGAAAGAAAGGAAGAGAGAGTGAGAGTGCGAACTTGATATACTGTATGAATGTAAAATTTTAACAGAAGATGAAAAAAACGGTTGAGACAGACTTTCTATGGTCTGATTTGAGAACGAACGAGTGACGTTGAAATTTGTGGCTATAGTTCATTTGTAAATCATTTTTTGTCAAAAGTATACATTTTTCTGAAAGCATAATATGTTGGGTATTCTTTCTGTGTGTATAAAATGTAAACACCCACCAAACCTAAAATGAAATCAATGTTTCTAACTTATTTATAATAAATAATACACATTAATGATAAAAATAAACGCAGTTTGTGACAGTAGTATTGATGCATGGTACAACATTCACCTCAGAATATTAATAATCCTTACGTTCAGTGATAATCCTTATTCCCATTTATGTTATTCGCTAAGAACACGTTTAATTTTACTTTACAAAGGGAAAACTAATTTATATCTTGTTTTCACTATGTAAAAACTTGTTATATTTTATGGAAGAAATATATTTTCATTTAAAGATATGTTTTGAAATTTGTATTATGACTGTGCATTCACAATTTTGTAATTAATAAAGCAGCACTACGTACTATTATTTAAAACGTAGCGTAGATACTTTTTTATGTATTAATCTTTGTAAATAAAGATGAACGGTCAATTTCTTGATTATACAATGTTTTTATTTCTTTGACTACAATTACTTTTTATTCAAAAGTATCCCAAAAGAAAGTTCTCTTGATAATAAAAATCAATGAAAATTATATACAGTTACTCACAAAATTGAGCGTACACTTAAGTAAGCAATGATAATTGACGGAAAAATGAACAAAACTGGACATTTTCGAAAATAAAAACACATGCTTTATTTGGATATTTCAATAGTTAATACGTTGAAAAACTTTTTTTAAGAATTATCACAGGGTGTTCATCTAATGAGTACTATGAGGAGAATGAAGTGCAATAATAAAAATTTCGAAATATATTGTATAGTAGGTCGTTGACTACATTTTTTCGTCAGCTATAATGCTACAAAGTGAAAAATACATAGCGCTATTTTAAAAAGTCAAGGCGACCTGAGCTTTTTATCGAATAAAAAAATTTTTCGAGATTTCTATTATTACACTTCATTCCTCTTACAGTACTCATTAGCTTTAATTTTATTAAATTAATAAGTATATTAATAAATTATTATATTGTATAGTAGGTGTATAATAGTATTTAATGAAAAATTCAAACTAGCATTACATTTTTGTGTACGTAGTCGATATTTAATAAAATAATCGACTAAATAGTCGAGAGACAAAGATAAGTCGACATCGAGCAATAATGCTATTGCAACGCAAGAAATGCAAACAATTCCTGCAAGTTTGTCATGCTTACACGCAGTAATGTCAAACAAATCTATCAATAGCAATTTTTAAAAAAACATCGCCTGTGAAATATTCGAAAAATGTCGATAACGTTCTGTACACTGCTATAAATATTAATGGTTATTCCACGCTAAATCGATCACTCTTTTCCCCGATGTCTGGGATTTTGCTGAAACTGAAAGATTCTTCCGAAGAAACTTCTTCGAGCTAAATGGTACGGGAAGAGGTTAAAGATTCTCTGAAACACTATATGTATAAGCAAAAAACAAACAGATTGGGACGAGTGCACAGTTTCCGCAATGTTCGCGCATGATAGCCATGTACGCAAATCGACCGGATTTACACCATACGAAATTCCATTTGAAAGCAAGGCACATTTACCCAGCATCATCATAACTTGTGAATCAGGACTAAATTATATTATAATTTAATTATCTACTCAACTCACAAAATAGTGATATAATTACAATAAATAATTGGCGTGAGTAAAATGATAACAGACCGGACCTATAGCTTCAGGCTTCGCAGCTCACCATTGGCGGTCAAGCGACTAGCAATCATACTATAATATAATCAACACTGGACCAGTAACAAATGCACAATTTTTGCGTACTCTGAAAGACGATACCAGATCCAGATCGAAAGAAAAGACATTCAACCTCCAATCAACCTACCACACTGATGACCACAGCTGGGACAGTTCTCCAATCCGACCCATCATTACTGAAGAACCAAGGAGATCAATATCCCATACTCCTACAAATATGGATCTTAAAAAAGTCTTATATTTCCTTGTATTTACACGTTATAGTAACCCATTATTACTAAAATTATATATTCGATAACTATATTTGTTTATTTAATATTTGCATAAGACCGTCGATATTTATACTAATCTCTTTCTATTTAACTGTTATTCAATCATTTCCCCGTCAACATCTCTTACCTACTTATCTATAGATTACTATGTACACTGTCATCAACTCTCTCTCTCTCTCTCCCTCTTTTCTTCCCCCATATTCCCCTATTCTTAGGAATCATTGCCACTAATTTTCACTCCGAAGATGAAAGTCAGAATTCGTTCGAACTCCGAATCGTGCAACTCGCTAGGCTAACTTTAATTCAATAAAGGCATTTTTACAAGTACCAGTTCCTATTTTATTTCGGTGTCACGACAACGCATGGACAGAATACAATGTATAGTAATGTCTCGACGAATGTCTCAACTTTACTCTACTACTACTGTCGCAGTACTATTGCAACGCCACTGTAATTTATCGATTTTTTTCGCTACGCCGATGCCGATGTACTATTGCACTAAGTGCAATAGTTGTACTACGATAGTTTGTGCAAATAACTTTTTGTAATATAAAAAACTGTTGTCCACCAAGAACAAATGCTTGTTTCAGGATGAGGAATACTAAATAGTAAAATCTTGCAATTACAATGTGACTATTACAAAGGAAGTATTAAAAGAACATGACTCAGGTATGTCAGACATAGAACACAATAGGAGTCTCAACTTTTACAATCATTGTGTAGAAAAATCAAAGCTTTGGTTAAAAATTTCACAAATAAAACAATTATTGAAAAAACGGTACAATACAACTTTCTAAAGTGAACAAACCCTGATTAGCAAAAAATTTATGCTGAAGGAAATTTGCTATCCCTGGGTGAAATAAATATTGGTTCAAGGAGTAAATCCACTATTAGTCAATGAAAAAGTTAAACAATTTTAAACATATTGTCAGAATTTTTCCAAGCAGTTATCAAAGGTACAGTTGACAGACAGCCATTTAATAATATATATCTAAGATCACTATTTTTACAGTTGCTCTAGACATGTTAATCATCATTAATCATATGGTCTGAACATTATGATGCATTAATGTGGATTTAAATAGTATGAGCTCAAAATGTAACTATCCAATTATAAAGGAAATTTCAAAGAATTTGAAATTAGTTCTAATTCTTCTGACTACCATGAGTAGCATACTTGTTCATAGGAAATTTTTTATTTATTTTAGTGTGTAGATTCAGCTTCTTCAATATTGACATGTATTTCTGAAACACCATGTATGTTAGATTTTTAAGATCTAGAATATAGAATATTTAATCTCTTAGACATGCACTTTTTCTAGAGATTGCGGTTTTGAACTGACCCAGTTTTGTATTAAAAACATATGTACACGTGCATTTTGTATACATGTACATGTATTTCACAATCACTTTCTGAGATGAATCACTTAGAGTTTTAGGTGTTTCAAAGATATGTATAATAAGGCTATGGACCTAATAAATAATAAAAATCTGCATTCGCATCTGAGGATAAACAGCTTCTATGGCATTAGGGAAACTCTTCAAATTATCACAATGGAAGATATATTTTTATATATTTTTTATATATTTTTTTTTTTTTTTTAAATTCTGAAGATATTCTGCAAGCCCCTGTGTTTCAGTTCTGTTATTACAAATAGCTAAACATTTTTGCCTTTGGTTTTCGGTATTCCAAGACCCAACAACTCTTTTTCCGCCATCAATGTTACCATTTTACCATAGATGATAGATAGACGGATTTATTGATTACCATGTTAAACAAACAAAGTTTTTGTACAGTTTACAAAAATTTTAGGAGTCTTCTAACATGAAATGTAGTAGTTTTCTGTTAATATTCATTTAAGAGTACTAAAATCTAGTTACTTTGAAATTTTAGTATATGATACTCACGTTCCTGAATGATAGGTAGCGCAGTAACTAACATAGGAGAAAGTTTTCAAAATAACATATATATGAATATATATGTTATCAGTCAATACATTCGCACTACATAGTATGATGCAGACTAGGAGTTAGATTTTAAACATAAATATATTATATTAGCTGAAATTCAATTTATACAGTTCTTTCTGCTTACTAGACATAATCTTCAAATTTAAATCCATCATCACTATTTACAATGTTGTTTTTAATTACTATAGCAAAGTTTAAACAATCACAGTTCTTTTATATGGTAAGTTTGCATGTAATTCTTCTTAAATCTTGATTATACTAACTTTCTTTTTTATAAATCCTTGTATTGTTCCTTGATTATTAGTATAAACAACATTGGTTTAGTGTTCTTTTAATAGCTGATGATAAATTTTACAGAGATTCTTGTATATATCATTATAGGAAGTAATAATAATTATGTTTTCTACTGTAAGACTTTGTAAATATTGATAAAATCGATTGTTTATCTTGAAATAAGAATATATACAAATATTCAGGACTACATTAACCTCTTAGTTGTGAATGTCAAAGTTTACATTGCTCAAGTGGAAATTACAGTTTTTGTCTTCAAGTAAATGTAGATTTGTTTTAATATTCCAATTAAAAATTTTGTGGAACATATTTATAAATGTCAGACATTTTAGAATAGTTTTAATAAAATTTGTTGAACACAGTGATTAATAAAATATGTACAGCGTTGATCTAATACATCTATACAGTTACGAGGTGAAAATACTTTGTGATAAATGAATTACGTTAAAAATAAATTATTTTGAAATTAATATTGATTACTGTTTGGGACAACCTGAAAATTTGTAATAAACGTATATGATACCATTCCGTCGACAAGAATTTGTAGAATATTTTCAGAGGTTATCAAAATATTTGTTTGTAACAGGTTACACGTTCGATTTTGTTCAACTGTACGTGTTACTTGGAGATTCTAAGAAATAATTAAGTTGTAATTCGAAAAATATTTCTCTAACGGAATGTGAGCAACGAATATGGACCAATGAAAAAGTGGGCCGTCTAGCGGCGCATTTCTAAGCGTGCGCGTATTGTATTAAGGCGAAAATGTCGTCATTGAGAAAAGGACGGTTCGTGGCGGGATGAAGAGAAACCGCGCGCGCGCTCGTGATACTTCCAGCCAGCTCATCGTTTCTGCAATTCTAGTCCTACGGAGGATCACTGAAAGGATTACATCTCTACAGTAACGAGAACCAAGTTTTTCCTTGTTCGTCTGATATTCGTGCAAAAGATCAACTTGTGCAAGTGTAAATATGAATCTTTTGCTGGAGGAACAAGAAATCGATGAGTGAGTTTTCTGTCATTTTGATTTTATATTTTCTACGTTTGAGTCTGACCACTTAGTTCTTCCCCTTCAATGCGAATAAGGGCTTGGCTATTCCCTAGCCCCGTTTCAGGAAATAACGCCGACTACCGTGCGAGCATTTAATTAAACAGGTTGTTAATGACAACAAATAATTTGACAGATCAGTTTCGAGAAACATTCTGAAAGTTTTCCTCATTACGTTACGGATCGATTCCGTAAAAACTGTTACAACTGTACTGAATCCACAAGTGCGTGCGATTTTAATGTGAGGAATTCCATGAAATATTGATCTACCGAATATAGGAATAATATGATTGGTAGATCACATATGACGAACAGTTATTACGAATGATAATTCATCCTATACGTGTAAACTGTGTTTAATTGTTTCTTGTAAATATTTGGGAATATAATTATACCAAGATTTAAATGATATCGAGTAATTAATATAATATTCAAATTTTTGGTGTAACAATTTTGTGAAAGTATCGTGTCTTTTTACAGCCTGTTACACTATGAAAATTGTTAGTAAAACGAAAAATACGTATACAAGACTGTATACTAAGGATCACACTACTTTGTCGAGATACATAAAGTATTACAACAAACCACAGATACGTTAGCATTTGTACAATTATTGATTTGTTACTATGTGAAATTGTATTTGGCGTTGTCATACTATACAGATATTCGTGCATTATGCGACATGTGTTCGTCGTGCCGTCGTGCTTTTATGCACACTGTATATGTATAGGTAAACATGCGCGACTGCATTCACTAAACATAGTAAAAGTAGAGCTGTGGTTCAATAATATGAATGTATCCCATGAAACGATTGTCATAGTTTACTGGATTAGATCAGGACATTATAGACTTGCTTTTTCACTTGCGAAAATTAGAATCATAGATAACCCTAAATGTACGTGTGAGTGAGAAAAACAGGATATATATATATAGATCATACCCTGTGGCAATGTCCAAAGTACATATATTATACGCAAAGATTGTTTATCGATCAATTGCAACTACGTGTTTATTTCTTTCATTATCGTCTAACGGCCTTATCTCGAAACCTATTATTGTATTTTTTTGAATTATACACTTGTTTTTAAAAGACTGGTCTGAATATATAGAAATTTCGATGTATTATCACTAGACGTGGGTGGGTACCCTTTGTTTCGGGGCAGGGTTCAAGTCTCGGGTGGTCTGGGGCTCTACGCATGAATGGGATATACGAGTGGCTTCGAATAAGGGTCGAAACACACTTCCATACCAGTCCCGAGTCGTGCTTGCAGCGTACTAGTCCAACAGTTCACATTAGCCGTGCGAGGATCGTGCCAGGCAGGACCGATGAGATACTAAATAAATCTCGGGACTAAAGTGTCTTAGACCGAGATTCGGCCTTCGCCTTTGTACTTTTCAGAACGTAAAAAAGGACAGAAAATAAAGGATAGATAATGTGTAACTTGTTTTATTTTTTCTTAATAGGACATTTGCTAATGCAATTGTGAGGTTTTTATGATTAAAATAAAACCAAACACGATGTAATTTTTGTAAAATTATATTAATTTTTATGAAAAATGTAAATGTATTTTTCGTATTAATATTAATTTAAATATTTTACGAAACCAGTGAAACGTCATCCCAGACGAAATTTTTATTTTTGTAGTTTATTTTATTTTGTAGTTTATAGTGTATGTAATTTTATAGCTTATACGTATTGAAATGATTGTCTGATTTATAAATTTGCACCACAATAACATGCGCTGGTTAACTATATAAAATAAAAGTTAAATAAATACTTATTATGCTCGTATAACTGTATCATACTTAATAAATTATGTTTACGCCTTGAAATTAATGATAGAGCAGGTGTGTGACATTATTCTTTAAAATGGGACAATCATTTCGATACAAATAATTTATGCAAATAGGACAATCATTTCGATACGGTAAGAATAAGAAACAATTAATATTGATCAGACTTGTGAGTACCAATTCAGTCCTATAAATAAACGTCCTCTTGAACAATACAGTCATAGTTTTTTAATAAATGTGTTAACACTACGAATTCAGACTATTTAGTAGAATATAAAAGTGTACTTTGCATTTTAGCTATAAAATAATAAAATTGAAAATAAAATTCTTAAAGCTCGTTCAACAAATATTTCTGCCGGAGATTTTTCTGCAAGTGTTGCCGAACATGTGTATCTATAACTATAAAGGTTATAGTAAACTATATCTATAACTACAAATTTAAACAGTTCTGTTACCCAATTCGTGGATTCTTTTAAAGTGATCCGTTTGATCGTATCCGTTATACGTTCTGCTTGTTTATTAGAAATGTGGCGAAGTCTTCAGCCATGAATTACGTTCTATGGTCAGTGACCAATATCTCTAACGGTCCGTAGCGACTGAACATCTCTTAACAAAGCTCAATGTTCCTCTTCGCTGTAATAATTGTTACGAGGCCTATACCGACTACTCTGCTCTAAGCTGCCACAAGTATTAGTATGTAGTGGTTTCCTACCAGAGTCTAAATGTACTTTTTCGAATACCTTGCTTGCCAGTAGCTAGTAATTAAGTGCTACTTTTATCGGTATCTTCTGTGCAACAGTAATATCAGCCGTCGGGTTTGGCCAATATACGTTGGATGGCTTCAATTAATTTTTGATCGATTAATTTTTAATTCTCTGCATTGTCTCATCGGAATTCTTCTATCAGACATAGCAGTGCATCTGCTCGACCAAAATCTTGTGTGCTCACATATTCGACTTTGAAGTCGTAACCCAATAGTTTCTCTATTCGTAATAATCTATTCGTAATAATGCCAGCAGTGGTTTGTGATCCGTGAATAAAATGAATGAAAGATTTTTCCTGTTTTTTGTCTAATTCTACGATATATATATTGAAAATCTTCTTATTTGCAGTCTGTCCACTTGAATTTTCATCTGATATCGCTTGAGTTCTCCGTCTTTTGCTATAATTACGTTACCGAGTGTACTCTTGACGAAGTTTCCTTCGATCAAGTTTTATAGATCTTAGTGGAGTCGGTTCATTGTCATAGTTTGAACTCGAAGACTCCATGTCACGGATTTTTACTTAAAGATGCTTACTTGACCAAACAAATTGTTTGTTAGCTTCGAGTTTTTCAGATGCAGCAGTACGAGACATGACGATTAATCTTATTTGTGAACGTTGCACGTTGACACAAAATTTGCCATAGCTTCGCAAACTTCAGAGATATCGCAATAAAAATCAAATTTGCAGTATCGATTTATACATTTTACGCAAGAAGTGCTCGAACGCCTCAAGCTGTTCTATGAGTTCGATTGATTTGCAATAAACTATTAAATATGTGTCAAAATAAGGCACGTAATAGAAAAAGCAATTTATATGATCCTTTTAATTGTATAGATTTTTATTGAAACTGAATAGAATTTTGTAAATAGCGAACTAACGAATGCGTTCAAAAGGCCGTGTAAAAAAGTTTACCGTGTAAACGAGAGTCACAAGTGTAATCGATGATATTCGCTGTCTATTGTTAGCTGAACTAATTTTATTTAAGGACTGTACTCGGAGCAAAAATCGATTGTTATTAAAGAAACTATCGAGATTACAGATCATGCTTCCGTTTTAAGAATTAATTAAAATCTTTCCGACACTTTCCTCTACAGCTTTTTTTCTTTCGCGCACAAAATATGATACTCCCAATATTTTGATCAAGTAACAAGTCAATGGCTGTCAGATTAAAACGTTTCAGATAAGTAACGGTAGATCAATAAAATACCAATCATGTGTCAATGCTTCGCAGAAGTTGCAATAAGGTATGGAATATTTGCGATACCTTATATTTGATACAATTCGATACGATATCACAATTTGCGACCCGAAATCAATAATATTGATTTGGTATCGTTGCAATCACTTTCTGGAGCAGATAACTGCACACTATTTATAAAGCTATTTTAAGCAGTAAAGACTGTATTTCTGCGATTGAAAACAGATTGAACTGTATACAGTCGGTGTAAAAAGTATTCATACGCCTTTTAAAACGGAATAACTTTTATATAATTGGGTCGAGCGATTTAAATCTTTTTTGGAAGTTATAAAAGAATTAGTTTACTATACAGTAACCAACAAATTGTTTTCAAAAATTTCCATTGGTTGGGATGATAAAAAAATTGTTAAAACGATGTTTTTTCAACTCTTTTAACCGAGCTTATAACGAAGACTTAAAAAATGCATTTTGTAGATTTCGGCGACTTATGTACATGTACAAGTATTTTATCGAAATCGATTGACGTTGGTAGATGTTTAGTTAACAGCTGCAGATGTTTAAAGTTCGTGAAAATAGTAGTTTTTTAAGAATTTCGATAAAAAACAGATCATCTTTTAAATAATTCTTTAGCGATTATCTAGTAAACTAATCCTTCTATCATTTTCTACAAAATTGAGACCGTTTGTCCCAATTATAACAAAGTTATACCATCTTAAAAGATGAATACTTTTTGGGCCGACTGTATACATTTTTTCAGCTTCTTCCGATAATCCATTAGGTCGTGCCATAAAGTGCCGTTTACTGTTCTTTAACACTGTGACTGTCTATTAAATGAAAAGATATTACATAGAAAGACTGTTTCACTATTATAAGGTAGTGGAGTCGATTACTGTATCCAATTGCTGTACCTTTGGTCTGTTTTCGAGAATAATTCACTTTATTTATATATTATTTTTATATTTATATAATTTCATATGTCTTATTCGATAGATGTAAAATTGGTTACAGTAAATTCTCCCCAATTGTTCTTCAGCTTGTAAATAAAAATGGGGAATTTGGGAAGAGGGGGTACGACTATTCGAGTCTTGTGCCTATTTTTTATAGTTGTTGACAATTGGCAACTATATACATATACATGTAGAGAGCAACAACAGGCTGAGGTGCTCCATGCCCAAAGAAGCGACCACAGGGACCGAATTAATTCCAAACCCTGCTCTACAAAATTAATTAAACAATTATCTCATACAGCTCAAATATTGTTTGCGGCAATTGTTGCTGTATTTTCTTTGCGAAACTCGTATAGCATAAGGTGCTGAAAACGAGTGCTAAACAAGATGAAATTTTTGTCGTTCACTAATTTTTTCTCTCGCATGCCTTTTCTTTTGATGTCTTACTATTCTAGGTTTTGTAAAATGCACTGCGAGGAGGACAAACATATTCGCGAACAACTTACGGGGCGACCTAATAATAATTAAATGTTCCTTGCAAGAGGTACAGTAAATACTCTGCAATTGTCCCTCAGCTTGTAAACAGAAATGGGCAATTGGGGAAGAGGTGATACGATTATATGACCCCTTGGGTCACGTTTTCATAGTTGCCGATTGTCAACAACTATAAAAACTAGCCACAAGGCTCAAGTAAACATGCCT
>CM052166.1:2429877-2445408 GCA_028455555.1 Augochlorella aurata | reverse complement strand
GGAGGATTAAATGAACCAGTTTTCTATAATTTACTAACATTTATTCGTAAGTGTTGACGTATATATATTGTGTAGTCGGTGTTGGTAAAAGTGCATTAAGAACTAGGAGATGCATGTGTTCCTAACTTAATTGAGAATGACTATCTTTATTTATAATACCTTAGGTCAATATACATATATTATGGGTGTCCCAAAAAACTCTTGCAATCCGGAAATGGGGGGTACCTGAGGTCATTTGAAGTAACTTTTTCGCTAGTGAAAATGCAATCTGCAGCTTTGTTTAGGAGTTATTAACGAAATACATGTCAATGCATAAACCTTGATATCCGTTTACGTAAAAAAATACAGTTCCATTAAAAACGATCAAGATCACCTTGAAATCTCGGAATCACGCCCATTAGACAAAAATGTGGGTTCATTATAGGATGTCCATTTCGAGACAGGGTAAGGTTAATTTGAAATTTTCTTTTAAACGAACTATAATTTAGGAGATAATTGAGTGCGTTGTCACTCATTTTTTCGATTTTCTTGAAATTTTTAAATTTTCACAAGCAGGATTTTCAGTTTAAAAATTTGGAAAAATTGTAGAGTATGTATTTGGATCCTTGACATGTCTCAGAATTTTTAACCATCATTAATTAGGAAAAATAAGCCAAATACTGATGGTTCGATTTTACCCCATAACTTCTCTCTTGATCGATATATAAAGTTAGAATTCTACACAGTATGTGTTATTTTCTTGATATTCCATGGAATGGTACATCTGCCATATAATGCATTTTTAACTCAATTATCCAGCTATTCCCACGCTCAGGGACCGCTCTCGAGGCCTATGAGTGTCGCGCGGCCCCAAAGAGGATAGTCCTGTCCTCTCTAATTTCAGTTTCATTCGTCGGGCCGTTTCAAACGGTGTAGTGACGTCGCAATTTTGCAACGTTACAGTACGAAAGTACTTCGCAATTTTCGGCGACAACGGGAGCTGATTCTTCGTATCCTTACCCTACTCATTATCGGGATATAGCCCCTCTTGGCCTGCCTAAACACGCGACACGAAAATTCGCAGGACCGTCTCACATATGGTAGCTAGCTCGAGACCGATTCCGATTTTCTCGTAATTGTGGTCGCTTCTACCGACCGGAAGAGTCTCCGACATCTTCAAGTCGCATCCACACCACCCACGCTCGGCGGACTCCTTTGTTGGCGGTGGGAGATGACGACAGGACATCGAAAGTGGTCGTTTTTTGGAAATCCGGTGTCGAGAGAAATTGTGATCCTAGTCTGGGATAATCCTTCATATGCGCACACGATTCTCTTGGGTAGCCAGTTAGAGAATAGCCCTAATCATTTGCAGCCATTGGGTACCATACAGAGGAGGGGCCGATTGAATACGTGGAAAATGGAGTAGCGACATCGTAATTTCCGCAGTGTCACATTACATCTTTATTCCTCTGCGTTCGCAAGGAACCTATACGTATAATGTTAATTAGTCAAATGTGAAAATCGTCAGAATTGCATGCTCGCTTCGCGATGTAGGTGTACGGGTGGTTTTGTCAATACCATTTTTATAAATTTTGCTACTGAGTCGGATTAGTCTTGGTCTGTCTAATTTTTATCAAGCGAGGGAGCAACTCCGATGACTCTTCCATTCGACAATTGAACTTCAAATATCTCGAAAACCTAAAGCTCTAGAGAAGCTTCTAATATTTAAATTTTATTAAAATCATTGATGTCCTAATTTCCATAATTGCCAAAAAGTCGTTAATCCAGTAATTAGAATTCATATATTAATATTATTTTAATTACTATTGTGCAGGTGATGGCGCCGAAAGAAGTTCTAGATGAGTGGCAAATACGACCGCAACAGCTGGTCGCACGTTACATAACTAGATATCTCCAACGAAAAGGTCGCCTTTCACTTGAAGGCCACGGATCGATGTGTGTCAAGAGTCCGCGTCGATTCAAGCTGGTGCAACAGGAATCGGAAAATTACGATTAAATAATGACGTATCGCGAAATTCCTAGATAACCTTATAATAACCTTGATAGTAGTAAAACGCAGTATCACTGCACGATGATGGATAAATACGTACAAATTTGTTGGGTTTTATTCATCTTCAACTAAAAGTATCTGTACACTGTTTTATGTATTCGCGGAAAGATATTGCAGCTTCCAGAAAGAAATCTTTAATCTAAACAAATGTCAAATTGTTTTCGTTTATGAAAAGATATCGTTTTCATTAGTTACTTAAATATACAAATATAAATTATTTTTTCCATTACAATTGAATCTAATTCATTATATAATATTTATAGTACATAACAATTTGGAGAAGTAGTATTTACGCAAAAGTATTCGTGATTAGAGTTTAGTAGCAAAATTATAACCAATATCTGCCATCTTTTGAAGGCAGTACTTATTTACTTGTATGATTTTAAAGTTACAGATAAATTTTAGTAACTTAATGTTTCTCATGAGTTTTATAATTATTACAAAAGGAAAGCTCAGAGAATTGCTAATTCTATTAGCATTATCGTACTCGTGCGATAACGTAAGTACAAAGTGGAAAGGTATTAATTTGAGCAATAGATTCGTTCGAAATTTGAAAATATTTACATGTCAATGAGTAATAATTTAGTTAATGTATGCCTCATTATTGCAATGAGGATGGAACTAGATTTTCACTTAAGAAAAACCATAACACAATTTGTTAACATGAATCATAAATTATCTAAATATGGTTTCGTTTATGTTTGAATTTACAATTTTCTCTCTGGAAAATAATCTTGTAACTTAAATTTTATCAAATCTTACAGTATATTGAATACCATAGGAATCATTTGTAACTTATGACATCACTATATTTTGTGATGTACTATGGTTCCATATACCTGATTTGTCTTTTACTACTAAAGATAAGTACTCTATTCTTTTTGAATAGTTGCATCCATACATATAAAAATTTTGGGAGTACTTAAGAATTTTGAATTGTCCATCCAAGTCCTGGACATGTAGTAACTCTGTAATAAAATTGTGTTAATGTGTTTGATACCATGTGAATCAATGATGACTTATGATTACAACATATCAACAGAATAAATTCAATTAATTAAATATGATCTCGTTTGTGAGCCTAACACTATAAATAACGTACTCAATATATTAAGAAATTCACCGCCATTAGTGGTTCACATTGGTGTAAATATTATATTCCAAGCTTTCAATTAATATTTAAACTGTTGACAAAAATTTAAAAGCTTCTACAACAAAAAATATGTAAGCGAATGTTTACCAAAGCATATCTACTAATTCACAATAAATGTTCTTTCAATTGAATTTTAATTTGGAAAATGTATGCTATAAAAGAGGCTTAAACATGTAAAGTTTATAAGATACGAATGAATTTATTACTCAATCTACTATTTAAAATAAATACCAAAGTGTACATGTTGCTACGAAAAGATTACTGGAAATACTTGTAGGGAATTACCCCCACTACCTGATATATCGCAGATCTCCCCCATACCTCACTACAGAGATAAAAGGTGCTGGATCTGGCAAAAAGTGGTAGAAAGGAAACTTTAAGGAGTGGGGTCCGTGGTGTCCCGTTGCTAAGCATTCTCCACTTCTTAAAATTCCCTCTCTACCACTTTCCGTCAGATTGCGCCAGATCCTGCACCTTTCATCGCGTCCATGCTCCATGGGATATACATATATCTCTAATGACCACTCGGTCTCATATCTATTATCCATTGTATTTCTGGAAAATTTTATTTTGAATATCAATAACAATTAATACAAAATGTTCATATATTCATTGACCAAATACTTGTTATTTAAAATGATGGATATATCTAAAATTACAAAAATATCTGCGTATGTGAACATTGAGGTTTTACAATGAATCTTATAAATGATTTATTCTATATCCATGGTGTTCACAGCATTTTTAAATTTGTGAACTCACTGTACCATTGAACTATGCTTCAAGGGTATGTGAACTATACACTACATATAATGGTAAAATTCCATGTGCTAGCAAGTGAATAGCTGCAGTAATGCATTCCAAATAGTTTAGAAATAGTATATGCCTTTCATCCAGTTTTTATTTGTGGAATAATTGAAGTTTGTATAGAGCAACTGTGTCATACATGCAGAGTTTTCCATTTAAATCGATCTTGCAAATATATCCAGAGCTATTAATGATGTTGATAAATATTTCAGATCAAAATTCAGCATTGTTTTGGATGACATAATTTAGTGTCAGTAGTTTCATTGTAGCTGAATATACATATGCCGTTAATTTAAACAATGTTATAATTTCAACGTATACAAATGATTTGGTAATTATTTGGAGCCTTCAAACCGATTTAAATGACCTTGAAATATGTTGCTTTATTTACATATAGAGTTGGTTACGGTTAGGTAGGCGAGGGAGTGGTAAGGGCCGGCCGTTAGGCCAGCCTGAACATACATACAAAAACATATGAACATACAACGAAGTGCAGACGATTGTAGCGTAGTCGGGTAGGCCTAACGGCCAGCCTTTACACAGTGCAACATATTTTAAGGTCATTGAAATCAGTGTTGTGATTCCTGTTCCAAATAATTACGAATGATTTTTCTAATATGATGTTTATGTCTTCAAAATTAGAGTAAATAATTATATTTTTCAATTTGAATATAGGGACTCACTATTAATATTACAATATTTGCTAAACTCTTCCATATGAGGTGTATAAAAATTATGTCACAAACACTCTCGTTGAGTACTATACGTTGAAATAGAAAAAAAAATTGGATTCTGATTTTGAAGATCTTTTTTTTAGCAAATCGATGCACAGATGTAGACATATAATTTTTATATACCTTGTAGAAATAAGATAATATTTGTATATGGTGAAGGATAAATTTGATTGATATTCTTTATAAAATAACGAAGCTGATTTCTATCTGCCCTTCAAACACTTATCTGCAAAAGAACTATCGACATTGAATTAACTATTACTTATAACATGGATCAAAATGAGTGAAATTGTATCTACAATAGCTTTTGGGCAATCAATATCATGAATAATTCTGAAGATATCCTCAGGAAAATTGATTTAATGGGAAAGTTTGTATGGTGGATTGATTAGAAATGTATGACCAATTTAAAAATTTGTTAAAAATGTTGAAAAACAATTCAGTAAGTTTTACTTATGATCATTCACTGTGCTAGAACTTTGTTCTAGTGCCAAAAATCTGTGTTAAAAATGAAGTAATCTAATAAAGTGAACAGTTTTCAATCCTATTTCAGAATTGCAAGCTATTAATATGTTACACAATATGTCACAGAATGTATTGGTCGTATAAATTAGTTATGATTTCGTTTTCACACAAAATGCAAAACTGGACGTGATACTTTGTAAGAAACTTAAATAGAAAAGTTAAAGTAGACAATGTTACTATATATACGGTTTTGGGCTTTATTCTTAAGAATTCTATGTCACACGCATATTTTTAAGTCACAGGTTTTTGTATACTAACATAATTTTGTGATGAAATTGTGTTCACTCTTGTTGTCAAACTGAAGTAAGATAAAATAATCAAATGTTCAGGGTTGACTAAGAATAACTAATAATTTTGGATTTTAAAGAAGGAAAAGATCTTACATACTTTTGAGAGCAAGAGTTTGAAATTATGTTTCAGTATTGTTACATAACTTTATTAAATAAATATGAACGACGGAATATCTCAGAAAGAGTTGAAGTTATGAAAAACATATTCTTACAAAAGCTGTTTTGTATGATGGAGCACAGTTCCTGGTAGAAGAGATTTCAAGACAAGAGATTCAATGACTACCTAAAAATCCTACCTGAAAAAAATTAACGTGACCTTGAAATCTTCTCTACTAATTCACTGATAAAAAGATATTAACACCAGGCAATGTGCCCCATTACACCAATCAGCTTTTATAAGAACATTTTCTTATAGCTTCAACCCTTTCTGACAGGGCACTAAATGAGACACCCCGTGTATGTATGTATTATAAACTTTAGTTTTGCTATTGATTGAAAAATTTTGTTTGATGACAATTATTCTAATAAAACAGCGAATGGACATGTCATTACTTGACATGCTTAGAAATATTGTATTCTGTAAATGTGTTCAGGGATAAACGCTTGTCTTACAGACAAACCTTACGTGTGTTGCAAGAAGATTGAACAGACTTTCATTATATACTATCGCTATTGATATTTCGAAAAGTTATATGAATTTTTTATGCAAAATAGAATATAAAATGCTAAGTGTATATTATCGATTGGATGTGAGATTAATTTTATTGATTAATATATACTATATTTGTCCTGTTCACTTTTACATGAATTCACTGTTGCCATTATAAATAATAGATAATGAACAATTACAATCGATGACAGGTCTAAGTAAAATAAATTATTAACTGATAGAAAGTATTTAAACTATAGTAATAAAAAATGGCTTCGAATATTTGCAATTCATTACAGTTATTATAATTGTTATCTTCTTAACGGTTATAACAATTAAAATGAAAACAACACTTCACTTTGCATTTCAAATTTATAATCAAAAAATTGCTGCATATTTTATAAGTAAAAGTAATTATGTAATTTAACCCATTCACTACCAGGCAAGTTTAAAGCATTTTGATCTGGACGCCAAGATTTTATTTTAAAGAAAACATAAAATTTCACAAAATCTAATAATATTTTGTTCCAGATATAGTTCTAAAATGGCATTTACAGTATTGGAAAATAAAAGAAACACTACAAGATGATTTGTAGCTGGCATCGCTGAATGAAATGCCGCTTCAAGGATATCTTGTAGTTGACAGTCTTGGTATTACATACACTTACTCTGAGATATCTCATAGTTGGCAGTGAATGGGTTAAGAGATTTGATTTGTACTTATTAATTATTAACTGATTGTTTTGTTATGCAAAAGATTTTAAAAAATATTATAAATTATAAAATTGGTGTATGTATATGTATACAACAGCTGATTGCAAGTGTGAACATTGTATTTAAATAAGAACTCTTTCTTAATTCTTGTATCAATATATTAATATTGTTGTCCTCCATACTTATTAAACAGGTCATATTTAATATACGAACAGAGAATGATTTCGATAACGTTTTAATATCTTGTTGCCGGTATAATTCTGAACAACTTCTCCCTTACGCATAATTAACGGAAAACTGTTTCTGCATATTTGCGAAAGTATTACAACTACATGGAATCTGTGCACACATTTATATATATGTTACTACTATTTCTCGCAGCGCAGCGGGCGGTAGATGATCTATGTATGTGACAGGTAAAACTTGCAAAAGTGTACTACTCTATAGAGACTACAAATTTTGAGGTTTCTACAATATTTCATGTTAAATTATCGAATGTCATAATCACAAGAGTTGTCCACTCGCTTTGCTCGCTCGATAAAAAACTAACTCAGACCAACATTAATTTCACTTGCTAGTAAATTTGAAAATATAATATAATAAATTTAAATTCAATTGTTTAATGTAGGAATCGTAAGAGTTGCCGAGGAGGTAAGAAAAACATACAGGAATAGGTCCTATTGCTGTAGATAGTAATGCTAGAATAAAAACGATGACTTAACTTTTTTATTTCTACATTCTTATACATGAAATTTTTGTAATACATTCGTCAGATTTTTTCAAGTAAAATGAGACCAAACACGAGATGTTATAGAACATATTTATTCATTGTACGTAACAAGTAACTCATTTTATTTCATTACACAAATTGTAATTGTAACAAAGAAAGCATTAGAAAAAACTGATTCTTAATTATATATGAAATATTAGCACGTTCCGTGTCATGTGTACCACCGATGGTACATGCTTACATGTTTATTTAACGCGCTAACAAATAGTTTGTAACAAATTTAGAACTAAAGAATTAATTTCAACCATATTACTGGGTCGTAATAGGTCTGTTTCATTGTTATATATACGATTACTAATACTTACATATGATATACCAAGTTTTAGTAAAATATCAAATGGTCAGTGTGAAGAATCGAGTAAAAACAGCTCAGCAGAGAACGCGTTAAAGACAACGTCGAAGAAGACCTATCTAGTTTAAAAGAAAATATCAGTGGAGTTATGCTATTCTGGTCTACGTTTGACGAACATTCGAAAGAGAGATGTCTCGATTCGATGGACATTCGGAGGGGAGGTGCCTCGATTCGATGGACATTCGGAGGGGAGGTGCCTCGATTCGACGGCACATGTTACAATTTTGATTAAACTGTGAGGAAAAAGAAAGAATCTCAAGAAGAACCGCAAAATTGATTTTTGATGGGATCAATAACGACATTGTGAACAACGAATTATGTCTGTTCTTTGAGAGAATGACATTTCATAGTGCAGGGATTAAAATCTAATTAGTACATGCACAATTATATATAATATCAAAGCAGCTTTTTAATGTACAGATATTAGTAATATGTGTAAGAATGTATTTTTCTTATATAGTCGCAGTGATAATGAAGTAAAATGAATTACACATTAAGTATTAAATAAATATATGTATGTAATCGAAACAATATCGTGTCCCATTTTATTTTAATTAGAAATATTTGTCCAAACTATATTATGTTTGGTCTCATTTTAGTGAGGAAACTATCAAAAATATGTTTAAAAAAGTTCAGGTTTAAAATATTAAAATTAAAAAAGTTATGTAATTGTCTTATGAATTGTCTTACGAGGAGTCGATCGACTCCGACGAGCCTTAGCATCAGCGTAACGATAGAATCAATAAATCACATAGGTGTAGGACTAGCGCAGAGAAATCCACAGCAGAGCAAAACTTGGACGTCTGGAGAGGCTTTACTGTACTACTCTATGTAGAAACACTTTGCTCACCTCTACCGGAAACTTGCCTACAATTAACTTATTATTTTCACAGTAATTTCGTTGGAGATATGTCCGTCGGTTTACTTTCCTACATATAGTATGTAGAGTCTACAGAGAAAGTACCTTTTTGCAAGTTCACCCGTTATGTAAACCGTTTATTGGCCGTTGCAAGAAACAGAAAATATACGCCGAATCAAAGTGTCTAGATTAGAGGTAATGAGTGGAATACCGCTACACTTGTCTGCTAGTAGGACGCAGACACAGACGCAATGCGAATTGAGTGGGCGATAGTGAATGACAGACATTACATGATTGTGTATCGTACCAGTTCAATGAAATAAATCGCATGAGACATTATTTATTATGAATAAATTTAATTTCAATATATGAAAATGGAAATTATGTAGCATAGTATGAAAGCTTGACGTGTACAGGGTGTTACAAAAATATATGTCACGACCATCATAGTATGAGTCTACACCTTTGGATCGGTGAAGATTTTATATGATTTTATATCAGTTATGAGAACTGTTGACAGGTTTCAGTCCATGTTCACATCGTATAGTATGGACTACGGATGCTATTACCGCTATTCTCTCACTCTGACTGCATATGATTATGTAAATTATTACAAAAAAGTAAGAAAAAAGGTTATTCAACGACACAGAGCTCAATATTTGATGTATCCTGGAATGTAAATCCGGTAAGATATATCAGTAACTTAATTATTTTGTGAGTAAATATACAGGACATTTGTACGGGACACTGGTCAACTGAATAACTGTTTGGTCATTATCAAAAGAAAACAAGTTCTAGGCAAAAGTTGCTTGGGATGAAGAGGCGCGTAATATGGTGACAGTAACATATTTTTTAAATCGAATAATATATTTTTCATTCTACAGGGTATTCCAAAAGTTATTCTAAATCGGGAAATGAGAGGTTTCTGAAGTCATTTGAAGTCACTTTTTCCTTAGCCTAAATGCGATCGTCTGAGTAAATGAACGACCTCCTTCACCGTTTCTGTGGCGAAGTTTGCGTTTCTATACCTGTGTCAACACGGCTCGACTATTATGTCGATATGTCTGTATTAGAGAGGTATCGGTGTAGATCAGAAATGACAATCAACACAGTATCGCATGTCCCATTACTCGGTGGGTTAACAGAATTAGTGCACATATGTTAACAAAAATATTATGAGACATCAATAATGTTGTATTTGTGATTCTCGATATCACAAAAACTAAAGCTTCTGCAAAAACATTTCAGACAAATGTTATTCAATCTTTTACGGTGAATTAGATTCTGGAATAAAAAGTATGCCATTCTATTAAGAAAAATAGGTTTAACCTTCATATGTCCTCTACACCTCCACTCATCATGAAATTATTACCACCATATTATATGCCCCTTGAAGCCGAGCAATTTTTATCTCGAACCTTTTTTTTATATTGTTAAAGATGAACGAGTTATTCAGGTGATCTGTTTTAAATACCCCACTCTGCATAAATTATAACGAAGCTTAATAATATTATAGATAATATTGGTCTGTAATACAGTAATAATAAATTTTTCTTTATGCTAGCATTTTCCGAAATGGTAAAGAAGTGTTGTTAAACTAGTTTCGAAACCGTTTTTTATTCAAAAGTCTAAGTACTTATCATCTTTTAATATCACAGAATACCTTATATAACACAAATAATTCGAATTCTTCATACGAATAAAAAAATCTGTTGGATAAATTCTATGAATAATTTTCCAAGTAAAATTAATCAAGTTTTAACGATCTGAAAAAGATGGTAAGTATTTCTTTGTTTTAAATTATAAAGCTTGAATATTGATATTTGTCATATAATATACTTTAAAACGTGGAACGCACAATTTGCAGTTTAATGTTTACTACACAACTTTGACTATGTAAGAATTCACTGCAACTGTTAATGAATTGTTGTTGGTATTATACACATAGCTCACACGAAGTACTACGCGTTAGTTCTTCGGTGTATACATTATATTTTTGTGACTACCGATTCCAGTGTTGTACCATGTTTATTGTAGAGTAGCTGTTATAGTAATGTTATAAACTTGTACAATATAACCTCACCGAAGTTGTTGAACGCCGAGTTAAATAACTCTGTTAAAAATATTCGTAGAGTATGAAATCGAGTCAGTTTGCAATATATTTATTAAGTATATTACTTAAACGACCTGAGGAGGATACAATTCATTTTAACAAATAATTAAAAATTCAGAAATATTATGAATGTTCATGTGAATGATGGTTAAAAAAATAAACTACTAATTGTAATTGTAGTAAGAAGTAAAAATTGGTAATTTATTTGACTTACACTGTACACAAGTAAAATTTAATTACAGTAGGAACTCTGTTATCCGAATATTTATTTTTATAATATTCTGGTATCCAAACGTTCTATTATCTAATCATTGTATCATTTAGATACAGTGTCACCTAGTATAAAACTTGAACGAAATTTTTAGATAATAGCATGTTTTGGTATCAGGATACCTAAAAAATAAACCTTCAGATAAGAGAGTCTCTACTATATTATAGAAACTTTTTAAAGTGATATAAATTTCATTTTATGTTCAAAAACCATATTTTTTCTAAAGGTCTGCGGGATGGTAATGAAATTTTTCTATCCTTTTATATTAAATCTAATAATTTTAGTGAAACACTTTCATCATTACTAATTGTCCTTCTATATACAGTTTCTTTAGTAATTTCTTGTGTGATATAAAAGAGTTTAATTAATTACAACAAGGTATTACAGTTGATCCTCCTATAACATGCTAGATTCGTTCCGTATTATATCGAAACCGTGTTCCCAAAATACCTTGTTATAGTAGGATCGACTATACATGTGATCAATTTTGTCTACAATGTACTCTACAAATGATAGGAAAAGATGTTTTTTTAACTGAGTTGCAACAATAATGTTGATTATTCTTGAAATATTTATTATTGTAATATTTATAATCAAATTTTAAGTTTAGATCAATTTAAATAACGATTAATTAATTCAAGATTTTGTAATTCTGAGAGTTCTACTTTAAGCATAATATGAATTTGAATGAAAAATTCAAAGTTATGAATCGATTTCCATACTCTGAGAACAGCCTAAAAATTCATAAATACAAATACGTAATTTAAGGATAATAAAATTTGTAGAGTTCAAATGAACTTTACATTAATAAGAATAGTAAATAACCGCTGTACAAAATAAATACGTATATATGCTGTAAATTATACAAAAATATAATTTACACATTATAATGTGTTCTTGTACTTAAAATATTTTTGTGTCAACTATGTTACAGGGAAATACCGTACGCATATCAATGGTGTGAGCATTTATTCATCCCACACTCCTAATTCAAAATGTCCTTGTGAGTCTCGCATGATTGAGACAAGTGAAAAATTGTAGTAATTGTTGAAATATGTTTTTAAGAATTTCTTACATAGATATAATTGTCAATGAAACAATAATTATCAACAGATGTAAGTATTATCAAGATGGTAACAATTCAAAATGACAGATTTCCTTTTTGCGAATAAAATGTTACATTGACAGAAGAAACATATTTTATAAAATTATTCTTTTGAAAAAAAAACTGAGAATTTAAAACAACAAGTCACGAAATGTTTGAATATAAATTTACACAATTGTAAGAAAGAAATTTTAAATCATAACTAGCGCTGCTGAAAAGAATTGCTGTAACTCATGATTAACTTTTAAAGTTATTATTCCTTAATTTTTGTAAAAAATTGTATTTTTTGTGCGACCTTAAATAAATCTTGTATTATTTGGGCAAATATTTTAGCTTTAAGTCAATAGCCTTTATGACTGTTATAATTATTTTTAATTAGATTTCTTATTATATTATTTTTCTTTTCAACATGATGTCGATAGACATCTGTCATCGTTATAACAAAAATAATAAGTGAATTAATTTAGTAGTTAAAAGACAAATTTTTTAATCTACTCCATTGTAGATTTAATGGATTAGATATTATCATTCATAGATAGTATCCATTATCATTCATTATTCATTCATTATGAATATATATGATATCATATGATATTTATATTCATTAGTAGAGAAATAATTAGTAGAGATTTCAGAGGCCTTTTTAATTGCTAGACATTTTGCGAAGAATGTAGATATTTGATTTAGTCCAAAAAGAGCCGAGATGTACATATAGAGATAGAGATAGAGATAGAGATAGAGATAGAGATAGAGATAGAGATAGAGATAGAGATAGAAATAAAGATAAAAATAAAGATAGAGATAAAGATAGAGATGGAGATACAGATAGAAATAAAGATAGAGATAAAGATAGAGATAGAGATACAGATAAAAATAAAGATAGAGATAGAGATACAGATAAAAATAAAGATAGAGATAGAAATACAGATAGAAATAAAGATAAAAATAAAGATAGAGATGGAGATACAGATAGAGGTAAAGATAAAAATAAAGATAGAGATAGAGATACAGATAGAGATACAAAATAACGTAAAATAGATGCGATGAAATGATAGCATTTCGGGTTGGATTTGTATAGCTTTTTTACATCCTTCCTACGAGTTATTGTATTACAATTTTGTACTATGCATTCTTTTAATTCCTTAATTGTTTGAATTTGTTTCTCTTTACTATACACAGCTTTGGCCTATTAGGCGCAACAGTTTTCTATAATACATATTAATGTCAGTGGAACAGGCTGACCAGCCTAAGTTTACTGTTTAAACTGTTTAAGTAATATTTTATATTGTTTATAATATTTTATACTCGCATAGGCACCACTTTTTCGCCCGGCACTAAAAGGGTTAATATGATGAGCCGTAGTATGATGAGGAGTAAATTATCCACCTTACAGACGCATTTTTCTCTGTGCAGTTAGATCTAGTTCACTAGCTGACCGTTTCATGTGGCTATCGTATCACTGATCGGTGGATCCTGAGGCTGTGGTCTGTGGCGGTACTAACGATCTTGTGATGGTAATTCTAGTTTTATATCCAATTTGTACTAATTGTCTGTCGTCTGAAATCTATTTTCATATAATCTCTTTCTATATATTGTTACGGCGGATTATCCAAACAAAGTAGCTGTAATGCGATACTGCCCTGAAGTGGACAACCTCTAAGGAAATAACAGAAGATTGGGGTTGTCACGGAATCGTTGTGCCGACGGACAATCGACAGTTGAGATCGTACCGTCGAGCGATCAACTTGTGTCTTTGCGTCTCGATACAAAGAACTGTAATATATTGTCTATTTGTAGAGTAATTGTACAAAGAGTTAAACTGTTAATAAAATACCGCGACGCGTAACGCGTGGAGCCGACAAAACTCGCAACAATATCATTCGCAGTAACGGTAGCTGATCGCTTTCTCGTTTATCGATACGACAGTTTCCTGCCCAATCATTCTACGCTTTCATTTCGAACTTTGCACTTTCGTCTGCAGGTGGTTTCAGGAAGGTCAAAGCCCGCCATTACGTGATTCCAAGGGGGTTATTAAGGCGCAATTCTTTAAATATTGATTTGAAAGTGGGTTGCAGTCGGTGGGCGGAAGCTCAAGGGGGTTGGGTAGAAAGAAAAAGCAAGTAGAGGTTAGGCGAACGAACGAGATGAGATGAGATGGTAGACGCGAAGGAAAGATCGTCTATTATATACGAAGGGCGCGGTCGCTCTCTATGGATTTTTTCTGCCATTAGAAATGCGGGAGACTTCGCGTATAAATTTTCAATTACCAAGTCATTAAAAGTTTTATGATCCGGCACATACACTAACATTCAACTTAGTATTCGGCTTGTAATATGCTGATAATATACTGAAGATTCTCTATTATCCGAACATGTGTAAAATACCATGTTGTATAATATTAGTTGTTATTCAATTCATCCGTTCTATTATTCGAACTTTTACGTTTTTCTGATTAGTTTACATATCGCATCGGATTGAACATTCAAAGTTTTATATCATTTACCATTAAAAAAAGGCATTTTTTCGATTACTACAAGCAATGTAAAAGGATTCTATGAAGTAAAATATTTCTTTCTAATGAGAGTATGTACAAATCCCATGTACAAATAAGATTAATATTCCCTAGTTTAAATCAAATGTTTCTAAAACCTAATTGTCTTTGTTATTGTACTTTGGTTCTGTATAAATTTTCTACCAAAATATAATTTTGTCATTAACTTGTTGTAATCAGCATTGTGATGGAGTTGTCAAAATTGATTTTTATGGTAATATATTTGAACGAACAGAGTTTTACTAGGATTTTTAGAATGCAAAGGAGATAAAATATCACTCCCTATGATAAACTTTAATTTTATAGTTTCGGTTTCATTAGTTAATAATTAATATTCCCATGTACAAATAAGATTAATATTCCCTAGTTTAAATCAAATGTTTCTAAAACCTAATTGTCTTTGTCATTGTACTTTGGTTCTGTATAAATTTTCTACCAAAAGATAATTTTGTCGTTAACTTGTTGCAATCAACATTGTGATGGAGTTGTCAAAATTGATTTTTATGGTAATATATTTGAAGGAACAGAGTTTTACTAGGATTTTTAGAATGCAAAGGAGATAAAATAT
>CM052166.1:2305812-2362458 GCA_028455555.1 Augochlorella aurata | reverse complement strand
TCGATTTGACATGACAACTGTGCAAATGTTAATTCATTCTTCAATATCTATGTATAGAAAACACAGGTGTGTGAAGTCGTACTCTATCTCTCTCGCCAAATATCAGAAAATGTACTAAATTAACGTTGACCACAAATGATGTAAGGTATTTTGCAAGAAGCTCGAACCCACATTGTTTCATCGAGAAAACACACGAGGAGCTACTCGGGAAGCCATAATTTAATTTCCTACGCCCAGAAAATTTATTCCTCGGATAACGTTACCGACTGTCCATTAAGAAGACGAATTACATCATTTTCTAATAATATTCAGCATGGGTGGTTCCATATATGAATATAAAGGACGGAGGAAAACAGTGATAAATGTGAAGGAAAACGATTTTAGGTGTTCCGTCGATTACCGTGTCTCTTCGGAGCACTCTATCAGACCCAGTGATTTCACTTGAAGTTCCTCTCGTGGCCGTGTACGACAAAGGTACCATCGTGTCGCCCAATGTGGAGTACGAGGAAAAGTGTATCGCCCACGCCGAATTAGAGATGACCGGTCCGATAAAAAACGAAACATGGTGCTTAACGGGTACCACCGCTAACCGACGCGTACTTCTCTCATTTATTATGCATACCCTGCCGATACGTATTGGAGATTGTTGCACGTGGAGGACTCCCCGTAGCAGCACACAGTAGTTACACCGCACACGTGTGTAACGAGACGGAAGATCTGACCGGGAGAAGCGGTCCGACTGACAAAAAGAGATTCGAGAAACCCCTTCTACTTTTATGTGGGTGCCATCGATCCAATCGGCCGAATTATACCGTATTAACACATTATGGTCCGTTATTCTGGCATCCAAAAAAGGTCTGCTCGAAGAGGCAAATTTCAAACTGTTGAAATTTAAATCCTATTATGACAGAAAGTATCATTTTTATACTGTATTTATATAAATGATACTAAGATTTTTCCAAAATATACTACATGTTATTTAAAATAAATCGTCACTATATGTAGTAATACTTGTAAAAATGTTTCCGTCAAATGTACAATTTCTTTGAAAACTATTAGAATTTTTGGAACAAAAATGGTAGACCATTTAATAAAAATTTAAACATTTAAATTGTCAATATATGTATTTAAGCAATGAAAATTGTAAAATTGTTTATATTACATGTACAATATCTTTGTACAGTGTTGAAATCTCTATAATAAAAGTGGTAGATTATCTACTACTTTATATTGACTGTACACCTCAATGCAGTAATAATTCTAAAAGTATTTGTACATAGTGTATACTTTATTTCAGTAAAAAATAATGATAAATAACAAAAATGGTACATCGCTAAGAATGATATAAAGCACAGTGAATTAATTTAACTTCCCCTGTAGTAAACTAAACTATATTAAATTGTATAATAAATTGTGATATTAATGTATGCAATCTAGAAATAATATTTAAGGAAATATAATAAAATAATGTTAATGTAATTTTAATTATAGGCTCAAATAAAAAAATGAAAAAGCGAGAGATTTCTTATATTATTTCTATTCCAACTAATAGCAAAATTAAAAGAAAAGTATTTTAGTCACTTTGCAGTGAACTAGTCCTTCTAACATTTAAAGAAAAATTCAAGTAATTTAAATTCACTCAGTTTTGCTCCTCATTGTATAATAAAACGTAGATATGAGCGCACATTGCTCTCTTATTCAATTTTGTCAATCAAATGAATCTCTAATCAAACTGGAACATTATAATTTAATATTTCTGTATATCATTCCAGTTTGTATCTTACATACAAATTGTATTGTTACGTTCATTCCGAATTTCGACTGATAAGTGCACAAATGACAAAACTACAAAAAAAATGTGGATTTTTCAGTTCGACGTCTTTAGAATGTATGCGGCGGAATATTCAATGAATCTTCGATTCATCTTTACGTCCACCTGTACCACCGGAAAGCATCCGTCAATCGCCATTAACATCTTCATGAAGAGTCTACTTCCAGGTTGAACATTCATCATGATCATTACGGTACACAGTCTGCCTCAAAACACAGGTGAATCGAAGGAACGACACTGACAGAACAATGACGGAATGAAGAAACGATACACAATCCGTTTCCTGAAGCAGCCGAGTTGACAAGAAGCTAAATATTTCTGCGACCACGCATTCGGGACGGATGTGTGTATTAATATCGTATTCATGATCGCACAAATGTGGTCAATGCCATGCACGATCCATTGTTTTCACAATCGATAGACACGTTTAAACTGTTAAAAATGTTATGGAATATTACAGAATGTGCAGACTATCTCTAAAAATAACAGTGTTGGTATTCAATTTTTTAATATTTTTATATATTAATATTAATATATTAATATTTTTCAATTATTTAATATTAAATAATTTGAATGTAACATTCCTTAGATTATCATTTATTTTAGCGCAAATGAGTTACGAAAGTTGTGGAGATTGTATTGGATTGTTGAAATTAATATTTACATAAGTAATTAATGTTTTTCAAGTAACAGCTGAGGAAATAATGTTTAATGAAAATAATACTTGCTAAAATATCTACTTACACGTGTTACTTCATATGTATACGCTCATTAATAAAAATTTCAAATTGAATTTATTGCATTTCCAATTTATTCCTGCAAAATAACTACAGTGTTTTTCAAAAGACACTTATTAGTATTTATGAAAAGTAACGTCGAATAAGATGTCCACCTGCATGTATTATTTTATGCGAACTCATGATGAAGATTTCAAACTGAATCCATTGCGTGTTAATTTTATTCGTCAAATATAATTAAAAGCTGCTTTTTTAAAGAAACATTTATTACTATTTATGGAAGATAGTACCGAGTAGGATGTCTGCATTTATCATTTTATATACATACATAATGAAAATGTCAAACTAAATTCATTACACCCAAGTTCCTTAAAAATAACCAAAAATTATTATCAACACCTTACTTTTAGAGAGATTGTAGTATTTGCGGAGGTAGAAGATTAGATAATTTGAAAATAATAGCTAGAAAAGGAATCGCAAGGCAAGATGCCGAAGTAAAATAATTGATAAAGCCAGTCAGCGTGTCCGCGGAAGAATGTAAAGTCATCCCATTGTCAGCGCTATTTTGCAGTATGTACATTGTCCATGAAATCGAAGATAAATTTTTCAGCGTAGCCCATGCGGCGGATTGAAACATCATCTTTTTACGCGGGTCTTTTTGTTTAGTTGGTGGAACGATTTCTGCGCGCGTGACAGGAATTCGCAGCGACCGTCGAAGTCCGCGATAGTTCGCCAGCTTAGAGGACTGCGTTGCACCTGGCGCTAAGTATTCCTTCACTTTCGAATAAAGAAAGGGACATCGGGATTCTCGCGAAGTTCTCTCCGGCTGTTCAGCTCGATGACTCGGCGCAGCTGGTGGTCGGCTACCACGCAGTATCGTTTCGAGACACGACGAACATTTCCGAGGCTATCGCTCGATTACTAATGCAAACCGGACCACCAGAATTTTCTAATGAGCACGTTGGCTCGTTAGGCACGTCCCGGGACGATCCGCTGGAAAAACACGATCGCGGCCGCCCAGGTTCCTGCGTGTTACCGTGTACTCACTCACGGAATGCAATTGTCCCCATAAAAAACGGTACACTTGCATTCGCACGTACTTCGACGAGCAACTGGAAGTAACACGGTGACGAGACGTATGGGATACTTCCAGGACGAAATGTCCGCGTTACTCTACGCTGCGCGAACGTTAAATAACTGCTTGGCTCTACCGTGTCGCGAATATTCACAAGCCGCCCGCTCCAGTGAAAGATATTGCCCTCGTTTATCACGCTACCGATTTTTTGTCAAATAATATTTGTAGCTTGTAAAACGCAGTTGTTACACGCTGCTCCGTGAAAAATTGTTGAATATTAAATTTATATGGTTCCAAGCAGCACGCGACCCGACGCCTTTCCAGATAGAGTTCGTTGCTCTTAAATGGCACAGTGTGCCTTTATGTCGCAGTCGCGGGAAAATGTACTTCTGCTTTTAGTTTCTTTGTCTAGTTTGAATTCTGTCAATGTTAACGACTTTTCTTACTAGTTTATATTAAGTATTACATGATTACAAAACGGAAGCAATGCGATTTCACAGCAAGACTGAATTATCTCGGATGTTCGCTCTTTTTATTGTCAAAACACGTCTCGCATGTTAATAGATTAACATTAAGTAATCAATATGCAACACTATGTGGACAAAATATGGAAATATATCTTTATTGTAAGATTTTTCGTTCTATAAATGAATATAGTCGATTTCTTCTTAAATAAACAATACATAGCGGTATCTATACAAACGCTAAACAAAATTGTTTAGAAGGAATTGTTTGTTCTACAAAAACAACGACATTTTCTTTTGTTTTTCTTCTGGTTAAGTTCATTTGTATGTAAAAATTGTGCCTTGCATTGTTAGTGGCATTGTTTTTTTGCAGCTAATTTATCTCAATTTCAAGGTTAATGGACACTGATTGGCTTCCGAGCCTTCCATTTATTGTACAGGTTAGTGAAAACTATATCATACTATATTATATCCTTAACGAATTTGAATAATTAAGGTTTTATTGTAAATTCGGATAACGTATCAAACTTTGTGTCTTGTTTTATGCGATAGTTCAGAAGATCTTGGTCTGACACAATTTTCTAAACGCGTTTTAAGCAACGGTGGGTACTAAATATTCTAGGCAAGACTAATACAACATAAGCTTTCATTCAAAGTGCGTCTTTCCAAAGAAGATTCTATTCAACAAAAATGAAAGCGATCTTTTCCGTAAGAGGACAGAGATCCTAATAAACGTGGAGAAAGAATTTGGCGATTTGTCTGACAAGTATGAATATTTCCGTGTGTCAGATGCAATGGCTTCTGCACAACTAATGACTTGTTACAATGTGTTCTTGTAGTATATGAGTATGCATGTGCATTAATCATGCATGAAGGACAGTGTTGTTGTCCTTTTTTCAACAAATATTAATATAGTTTGCTTCATATCTATTTGTATAACTGTTCGAACGTAATCTAGAAATTAGCGCATATTCCTCGATGTTTCTTAACAGGTTGAATGCCACGGGGGTCACCGGTGACCGGCACTTAACTTGGCTGTGACGCCATGGGGGTCACCGGTGACCGGCGCGCCCGGATTGATAGAAATATATATAATTTAAAGAAATGACAGTACTTAGAATTTCTTATTATTATCATCGTTGATGTCACCGGTGACCCCCGCCAAAATTAACATGCCAATCATGTTTATACGTTGTAAATTATCTATTGTAGATAATATTTCAACATTATATGTATCGCTAAATAGAAAGTTCATCGTGGCGCCACGGACAATCCCGGTAAAATTGGCGTGGCATTCAACCTGTTAAAAACATTGTTGCGACGGGTCGTTTCCGAGTATTCGGAACAGCGAGCAGCCGAACGAAAAATTTCTAAGTTTTCAAGCGAAAGGCCCGCGCAGGGTTAACACAGAATCGACAGAAGCCAAAGGGGAAACAGAAATCAGGCGGCACGAGTGATTTGCTTGGTAGCCTGCGGGACGAAGGATTTCGAAATCCGAGCGAACCTCTGCATACGAAGTGAACGCCGGAATGCGTGGTGTGGGGGAGGGACGGAGGCACGGTGTTACCATAAAAGCGTGTACATTTTATTCCCCCGTCTGTACGAAACGTGAAATCGGAAACGCATGTAAGGGACACGCTTACGCGACGACAAAACAGGCGAGCACTAATAGCGGGAGCCTGTTACATGCGCAGTTCGGAGCCGAGCTCGGAACAAAATCTGGAAAGGAAGGAAAAAGAGATGGCGGGAGAGACCGGGGGGAAGATGGCAAAGGAGGAACGAGGGTTTCCGAAGGGGGCCGCCGGTACAGCCGTGGCTCGCCTAATGAATTCAAATATTTGAATTACAAGAGTCACGCTCGGCCTCATTCATGGCGGCGCCGCGTTAGAAGGCGGTCAGCTTAGGAGGTGGAGGAGAGGACCGAATTGGAGAGGCTGGTCCAGGCGCGCAATCGGACGGTACGATCAGAAAAAAAAGGCGGGAGCGAGAAAAGAAAACCGGGCCGGTACGCCGCGAGCCCGCGCCAAGCCCGCGTCGAGCATCGTCGAACCGCGTCGAAGCGGCATACAGTGGGGTGATACGACAAAGTCGTGTCAAAATCATAGAACTTTTGATAGAAATAAGATAAAACGATGCTGTTTTTGTCACGTTGAAGCTAAAATGCTCCGCTTCAGGATTTTGAAAAAAAAAATCAACGAGTTATCACGTCATTTCAATGAAAACATCGCGATTTCGTTAGTATTTTCACTTGTAACGATTTTCTTTTCAAAATTCAGAAGCGGTAGATTCATTTTGCGACCGGATTTGAAAGCAGAGTGTCAAAAGTTACGGGAAATGATGTATAACGTGTCATAAAAATTCCAAATGTACATGGTATTGGATAAATCACAATTCTGTTTATTTCAATTCGAACAGAAATTTTCGAGATTGAGAAATTACATTCTCTCTATTTTTCACTCATTCTACAACATGTCAGCTTTTACGTAACAAAAACGTAGCATCGCTTTGTTTCATTTCTATCAAAAATTCTTTGATTTTGACAGAACTTTGTCATTTCAGCCCACTCTACGGCGTCGCGCGAATACAGAGAGGAGGAAGGCGAAAGAGGAAAAGGCTAGGCGAGAGAGGAAATATGTAACAGGAGAGAATCACGTACGACGCCGCCGGAACCATCTGTCATGCCGCGGAGAATTTCATAAACCGGAATGCGACGTGGTACCGCAGACACCGGTCTGAAATTAAGATGAAATTATGGATAAAAGCGGGGCCATGGTGCGTGGAAGGCTCCGAAATGCCCGTTAAGAGCCCCTGCCCGGCCAAGCCCGGCCCGACCCGGTCCTCGCGGCTAGCCAGAAGCGGTTCCATTCAGCAGTTCCTGAATCAAAAACGTTGGAGCCGAGTTTATTCCGTCGAAAGAAACGCAGGCTCGGCTTCCGGACCGCGGACGAATTTTCGGCGCGTATCAACGCCGGTTACGACGGGTAGCCGACCGGTTAATTTCGAGTGGCTGGACAGGAGTGGATCCACTCTCTTGTCTCGCGAGATCACTCTTGCCGCGAAGAGCCACTCTTCTGTGGCGAGCACTTTTTCCTGGAAGGATTTCGATAAGAACGTGTGGACGTAGCTGGCCAAAAAGTCGTTAACTCGTTTCATATTTCCCCCGCACGACAACCACGGCCTCCCTTTGTTAGCCGGGGCAGATCAATCTCGAGCTCGTCCGCGGGTCAGGCATTTCAGAAATATGCTGACACTATAGTGGCGACCTGTCGCCATAATTTTTCTCTCGGTCGGATTTTTGTCGAATTGTCCGCGGAAATGGGCAGCAGGAATCGCAGCTTGTTACCAACGACAGTTTGTTAATCTGCGTTGACGATAGAACCATGAAACCAGTCAGCAGTTGAGTAAAACAGTTGAGTTCAAGTAAATCAGTGGAGGTAAGTCACATTTTCTTTATTGCGAGAAACAAGGAGTGTTTTTTTAGTAACGTGTGTATTGTTTACTGTTTACTGGCCAGTCACCGATTCATTATTAAGATAATTTAGAGTTGAATGAATATATAGTAGCTTCGTAATTTATTTCGCTTGTTTTTTAACATGTTGGCATGAATTTTTGTCATAAATGTATTAAATCCGTAGCCTGTGGATTACATTTCCAGACAAAAGTCAAAGTATTATTTCAATAAAAAAGCATGTATTTCAAAACCGTCATGATTTGTGGTTTATATAACGAAAAATTATTGCGCGTCGACTGTTAATTCTACAAATCATATCCAAACAGTACAATAGAATTTAGTAATAATTGTAAATATAATTTTAACTTTTATATCGTATCAATTTATAGTTACATTCGGAAAAATAAGTTCCCAAACTTTGCTTTTGATTTTAAAAGCGATTGAAATATATGTTTGCATTTAAACAGCGCACGAGATCTCGAAGAATGACAAAAATGCAATTCAATAATCATTTGTTACTGGGAGCTCGTTTACTACGAGCATAACAATTGAAATATTCACGTCCGAAGCTGGGAGAAAATAAATTTCGACAAAATCTGAATGATAAATGCTATTAATTTTCGACGTTCTTCCAGTATTACTCGCTCGAATGTCAAGGTTCCCTCGCAGTGCCGTTTTTCCAGCGATTTGTATAGACATCTATTGAAATTCCAATAAGAGCGATACCAGGTTGGATAGCCGGAGGGGTTCCGAGGCGGAAACAGAGGAGGACGGATAGATTGGGTTAGCAATACTAGCGCATCTTGCGTAATAGGGTTCGAAATGCATGATTCCGAGGCAACGAATCTCTTATAATAGATCACGGGACAGATGGACGTTCGTCCGGACGTATCGCGGCCTAACGTTAGACGCAGAAAATAAAGAGCGGGAAAGAGCGGACCGAAGACGGGACCGAGCGTTAGAGATCGGACCAGGCTGATTTGAATTAGAACAATGGTCGTTCCTGATGCACGCACACTTCGAGGCTGTCGGTGACGTTCGAGATTAATGGCCCGAAAATTCAAAAATTGAAACCCCGTGGGGCGCCCCACACCTACCTTCTCCTCCCGACCCTTCGCAACGTGACGTTCGTCGATCGTCTCGTCGGACTGTGCCAACAATACTTATTGATCGATCGCGCTTTGTTTCGGTCAAATTAATTTTAAATGCTCCGAAGTCCGACGATGTTACAGGCCAGATACTCATTCCGTTTGGACTGTTCTCACCAGTGCACAACGGGTGTCTTCAGAAAAGGGCTCGCGAGGGCCCACCGGCTGCTTCGTTTTATACGCTCGTCTAATGAGCTCCCTTCGAAACATTATTGTTTTAAGCTTTTATTATTATGTTTTCATCGAACTCGATATTAAGAATGGTCGCAATGAACAACGGTTTAGTTGTCGCATATTTATTGCTAGAAAACATTTTAGAGAACATTTAAGATGGACAGCGATTTAAAATTGGACTTGCAAATGCTAATGAGCTCTCTTCGAATAATTATTTCTTTAATCTTTTATTGTGATATGTCTATCAGACTTGCTGTCGAGAATGTTTAAAAAGAACGTAGCTTATGGTTGTATTGTTGCATGCTCATTGTGAGAAAACCTCGTGGTCTTTTTCATACAAATGATTATTTATGATCTTTACGTAGTTATAACAGTAATTTGGAAAATAATGTAGTATGTTTGAATATTTAAATTCTTTATTTTATTTGAATATTTAATTTCTTACTATGTCGATTAAAATTCTTTTGTAATGTATTCGGGAATTTCAGATATTTTAGGATAATAGTACGGGAATTTGTTAAAAGAAACTGCATAAAGTCTGATCAATAAAAAATGTACTTTTTTGGTAAACATAGTTACGAAGTTAACTCATAAGTAGTAAAATAATGTATAAGAAACTAAACTTGACAAATATACACACTATATAATACAATCAATAGAATCAGAAACGTAATACGTACATATGAATACATAAAAAAAGCTATGTATGATAATAATACCTAATACATTGTACTAATGAAATGTGAAGTTTCCACAATGGTAGACAATAAGATGCTTGGAAATATCGAATGTCTTGTATCTACGAAATATTAAAGCTCCATAAACAATGGTTATCCTGACATAACGTATTCAAGATGATGCAAAATATATTCCCAAGAGACCGTACGTTTTCTTTGTAAAATTCGAGTGCTCGAGTATTTATGAACCAATGCGTACATGTTTCTGCAGTTTTACACAACTTGTACTAATAACGAAAACACTATTTGAACTCTGTGGTGTGGGTACTTTATATAGATATAACGAAATTGATGAATACAAATTAGCGACAAATTCACAATGTTTATACACATGGAACTTACTCTTATGTGTAAAGTAAATATCTAAAGTAAATATCTTCTTTGACTATTAAATAACAAAAATAACAGAAAATAATAATAAAATAACTGAAATAACAGAACAAGATACTTCTGTCACATTCAAAAATTGAACAATTAAACTTGAAAAATTAAACACATTTTCCTCAGACAAATCATGGATGAACATGAACAACGAGGAAAGTTAACAATATATCCTGACCTTTTGTTGCGCAATCAAATTACACGCTTGCAACTGTTCGAATAAGATGTACAGTCCTGATGTCAGTATATCGACATGGATCCCCAAAGGGTTAACACACGATAAATCAGTACGACTCGAAAGTTACACGACGCTACAGAGGCTGAACATCATTTAAAATTTTCAACAAAGGAACCAAAACATTTTCCCCGTCGTAGCAACAAATTAAAGTATACAATATTTCCAGAGGCTACGGAGATATTTCGAAGTCTTGTCACACGGTCATCCCATTCGATCGTCCTCAAATGCTCCGCAGTTCGCGTTCCGACGCGAGGTTCGCCGCGGCGCTTGTAGTACGCAGCAATTTCCGGCGCGGTGAATAATTGTTAAAGTGATACGGCGCGTTTGTCAATCCTGATAAAAGGAAAAAGGAGGAGAGGAGACCGAGGCACTCGATTCGCCTCGTGCCGTTGTCGTCATTCCACGAGCACGTGCAGAAAGCCGCGCGAACGTAAAAAGAAAGGGAGGCGAGCCTCGAAATCGCCAGGCCCACCCGTTGCAACGAAGAGTTCGTAACTCTATAATACACCATGCGCCCTGCAGGGAGGAGCCGTGCATTCCTACCAGCATTCCATTCAACTCCCACTTGCATAGCGGGGCGACCTGCCGGCGGGTGCATCCGTGCACTCGCATTGGTGTGATGATGTACTCGGAGGTGCGTGCACGTGCAATGTTGTACCCGCACGTGCAATATCGCGAGTGCATGTACGATTTTTCGACCACACGTAGAACAGTGCGCATGCAGATCCGTAAGAATCTCTCTCTCTCTCTCTCTCTCTCTCTCTCTCTCTCTCTCTCTCCTCGCTCCGTTTTTCTCTTTCTCCGTGCAACGTTGTCTGCAGGTACACGATATAATTGCATATACAGTGTCTTCATAATTTCGCGGTGCTACGGCGGGGCATTAATCAGCGCATGTTAGAGAAATTGATATCGACACGGGTCGCTTAAATATCGAGCCGCGTGCACGCCGCTTTCATAATTGCAGGCGATTACGAGGGTACACTGATCGGCTCGTGTACGCAGTGCTTCGTTTTAATACGAATGGTTAATTACGCTGTACTCGTAATTAAATATGCGGATCGTTAAGCATGAGAATCAACAAGACGTTCGAGAAGACGTATAATGGCTCATGAAGGTAATAGAAATTAATCTGAGCTCTTTATCCGTAATTACTGGATTATTATAATTATCGTTGACGTAGTCATTAGATCATGTCCATGCAAATACCGATTTTTATGGGCAAAGAAATCGGAGTCGTTTAGAGTTTCATTTCCTTTAATAATGGTTGCGTTGGTAAAAAGTAACCCTGAACCGCATGAAAATTTATTAAAATTCAGCCTAAGAAGATACTATAATCAGTGAACGCATAAAAACCGGTAGATTTGTAATTATGGTAAAAATACCCCTTGCTCCATTTCTAAAATTAACATTCCATTTCATTTTTAAAGTTAGCTGTCGCATTCTCTTTAAAAAGCGTATAAGTTACGGTATTTATACTTTGTATGTTTGATTTTCTTCATATTATGTTTAAATACAACACTTTTATAAAATATGTAATTTAATAAAAATATCAAAGTATATGTCTTTCTTAACCGATTAATAGTATTCTTGCCAAATACGGCTAACTGGTTAAAAGTAAGTACGAAGATGTAATATTAGGTATAGATAAAATGTGTAATTTAATAAAAATATCAAAGTATATGTCTTTCTTAACCGATTAATAGTATTCTCGCCAAATATGGCTAACTGGTTAAAAAAGTAAGTACGAAGATGTAATATTAGGTATAGATATGAGATAGGATATTATTTATATGAGATAGGATATTAATTGTCGAAGAGAATAGGATTGGTCGAGAAAATAAAATTTTCATTGCATGGTACGGTGGTTACGAAATTATCGGGCAAGTATCACGGGAATGCAAGATGGTATGCCGGAGGTGGACGCAGTCGTATAGCCGTCGATTTAATGGACTTTGTCAGTGACAAAAGAGCGAGGCGAACTTTCATGAATTTTCGTCGCGATCCAAATGACAGATAACGATCGAAGGACCGACACGCAAGATGCTTCGTTGCTGCTCGGAAAGGGTCAGCCAGAAACCGTGACGGGTGCCGTGTGTGCGTTGATACCGATCGGTCTTTTGTTTCCATTCACCCCCTTGGCACCTCACAAGCATGCTCTACGCAATGAGCCTACGAGCCTATTCGTCTCCTTTACAATCCGCTGCACCCCGATAGTCAGCCGGCCAGCGAAATATGCTAATTGAAACGACTCTTATTTACTTAATCGTTCGTCCTCGCAACCATGTCGTCCCTCGCTCCTTTCAGCTCCTTATTCTCAGAATAAAATCGTTCTACCTGTTAATGCTTCCTATTTTGCTCCAATATTTCGCAGTGCGAATATCTAGATAACAGAATTACGCTACCCCAAAAGATTGTGTTGGACATTATGCTGATTTACGAGTCGTTCATGCTGATTAACTTATTTGTAATTTGAAGCGAGTTGAACACATTACTTCTAGTCGAGTTTTGTCTAATCACACGTTGTACTTGTAATTTGAAATTAAGTAAAATGAGTTCAAATCAAGTGATCACTAATCGCATATTTCACTTGTAATTTCAAAAGAATTAGAAATAATGCTTCAAATTCAAATAGATGTTTGGCTAATCACACATTTTATCTGTCATTTAAAATGAATGCGATAAGTTAATCTTTTTTAACCGTATGAGTTATTCATAATCTAAAATGACTTGTAGAAATTAACAATATACTGTAGAAACAGTATAAGTCAGAATTCACTTTTCGTGTTATAATTACGTCTCCAATATTAATTAGGTCGAGTCATAAATAATTTCCGTTTCTGGGAATACATATACCCTTCTAATGCGAGTAAGATGTAATTGTCGTTTACCTTCATTGAGACATGAAGCCTTTATTTACTGAAACGTAAATTATTTATGATCTAATAAACTTCTTTAATATAACATTATGGATGTAAGAACTTGATTTTAATTAGAATGAAATTTCCATATTTCGAGAATAGACTAATGCGGACGCAACTAGATTGTGAATTATTTACGATATTTTAGTAGTACATAATTCTATAAACGGATAAAGATTATATGAACAATAGATTCCATAAATTATTGTCGAGAACATAATTGATTTAAGAATTGCATTTAATCGTATTTAAGATAACGACAGTACTTTGTCGTTAGTAATAAATTTTATGGGGCCGAGATCTGCGTAGCAGGTTTAGGGCATTTAGAGAAAACTCACAAAACGCTTACCTGCTGTTCCAGTTTTGTCACCGGCCGCTTAATTGTCCATAAACGGAAGGGACCAGTTTCAGAATATATTTGTGACGGAAGGGACGCCGTAACATTTGGGAAGCGAACGATTCCGGTCTCGAACGTATGCAGTTCGGTATAGTGGACAATTTAAGCAACGCTTGTAATTTATGTTCGTTTTGATAGCGGTACGTTTGAATTCGGTTGCTTTGTAATCCGTATAATAAGATGAACCTGTTTGCACTTGACGTATCTACCTGTGCTTCAAATAAATTTCTCCGAGGTCAACGCGGTGGACAGAAAGATTTATGAATAAAATATTCTGTTTCACGTAAAGCATAATAAATATGAATAAGATATTCGTCGATATCTACGAAAACCGCAAACTATTTTATAGATAATTTAAGATTGTTTTATTTTTACAAATTAATTAATGAATTTGTTTGGTTATTTCTTTTGCGGAGCTAATTTAATTCGAATAATTCCAAACTTTGTTGACCTCAGGAAAGTTGATTCCGAGGTAATGCGAAATTCAACTTTATTTAATTCGCAATTGTATTTTTTTGCAATTTATTAGGTACATGTGTATTTGGTAATGTAAAAATGGTTTTAAACTGTGGTATCGTAATTTTCATGAGCATTTAAAAACCGTCGTTCGAGTTGAAGATTATAATAAAGACACTGGTCCTTAATTGAACCTCAGTCCGATGATAATAATGACGTCTCTAGAGACAGATGCGAAAACTAAATTCTTTGTGCAATGTTTATTGTTAAATAGAGTCTTCGAAAAGGTCCGAGCGAAACAGTCGGATTTATAGACGTAAGGAAGCGAAATTTTGTAATGTTCCGAGGATGCTGACCTCGAAAGACCCGCGAGACTCCTTATTCCGAGAAGGTAGCTCGAGATTCTTGTTTGGTAGGCCCCATCCGCCTGTCCGCTAGTGTTCCTTCTGTGTCTAGTGTTTCCCCCCGCAGACGGACACAGCAGATTAGATCTTAGTCACTACTATATGAGATTCTCATATTACACCTGGCATCCTTTTTATTTGAAAGCTAATGTAGAGAGAAGTTTGCGTACCGCTACAGTCAGCTCCCGTTTTACCCCTGTATCATTTTTTCCTTTTGCTTCCCTTTTTCACTCTACTCGATCCTCACCTTCCACCTATCGACGGATACCTTTTTTCTTCCTTTTTCCTTCTTACTTCTACGCTTCCTTTTCTTCTCCTTTCCCTTTTTATCTCTCCCATTCCTTTCCCTCTCACTTTTACGCTTTCATTTTTCTTCTGTTCTTTCTTACTTTCCCTTCTTACTATCTCTTTTCCATTTTCCTTCTCTTTCATAATCTTCCACTTCCTCTTCCTTCTTAATTTTTCTTCTCACTTTTCTTCCCTATCTTCTTTCTTACCTTTCCTTCTTACTTTTCCTCTTCCCTTTTTTTCTTACTTTTCTTTTTCCTTCTCTTTCTTACTTTCCCTTCTTACTTTTTTCCTTTCTGTTCTTTCTTACATTTCCTTCTTCCTTTTTTTCTTCCTTTTCCTTCTTATTTTTCCTCTTCCTTTTCCTTCCTACATTCCCCCTTTCGTCTCTTTATTTTTTTTCTTCGAACTTTTCCTCTTCCCTTTCTTTCTTACTTTTCTTTTCCCTTCTCTTTCTTACTTTCCCTTCTTACTTTTTTCCTTTCTGTTCTTTCTTACATTTCCTTCTTCCTTTTTTCTTCATTTTCCTTCCTACATTCCCCCTTTCGTCTCTTTATTTCTTTTCCTTCGAACTTTTCCTCTTCCCTTTCTTTCTTACTTTTCTTTTTCCTTCTCTTTCTTACTTTTTTCCTTTCTGTTCTTTCTTACATTTCCTTCTTCCTTTTTTTCTTCCTTTCCCTTCTTATTTTTCCTCTTCCTTTTCCTTCCTACATTCCCCCTTTCGTCTCTTTATTTCTTTTCCTTCGAACGTTTCCTCTTCCCTTTTTTTCTTCAGTTTCGATCGATTGATCGTTACCGAAGCGGCGCGGCGTTACGACTGTTACACGATTATGATTACGACTGCGTGCAGCCCCGGGAAACTGTATTCAGAATGAAGTCGTAGCCGGAGAACACTTCAGTAACGGCCGCCGATTCCGCCCGGTCTTATCTGGTAATCTTAATTTTCCGGATTCCCTACAAGGCTCTCCGGCAGATATAATGTTACCGGCGCGTCTTCTTAAGTGTGACTCGATTGCAAACGCCTGCTACGACAGACCACGTCGTCGGGAACGTCGTCTAGGGATTTAATCTTATCCGGACGCTTAAGGCGGACCATGAGATCGTCGGAATCGGAAACGGCCGACCGTGTAACGATGGTTACGGATACTCTACGCTCTACATAATGCGGCAGTCGTATTAAAAGAACGCAGTTAATCGATTAGGGGCGTATTTATGCTTATTACTCGCACGGCTGTCCCTACGTCGAGATGCGGCAATCGAGTCTTTTTTAGTCAATTTCCTTCCCTGTCTTTACGATGCCTCTCGTTCTTTTCTTTATGAGTTTTATGGCTAATTATTAGAATATGAATCAATATGCAAATATATTTTATTACGTTCTCAAAGGAATTTAAATTATTAGACTTTCCTAAACATTTTTCTGTCGCAATCTACTGCTTATGAATTTTTCAAATAAGAAATACACGTTATATTAGTTTTTACATCTTTTCCTGTTTCTGAACAAATTGCGAAATCTCGTGAAATTCTCAGATTGCTGATCTTCGTGAAAAATAAAAGTTTATTGCATCAATTGCAATAAATAGGAGCTATTGAGTATTTTTGTCCTTCCTTTCAAGATCTCAGTAGATTGAATATAATATTTCCATACTCTATAATTCTATTAATTGTTCTACCATTTCAAATTGCAGCTGCGCATTTTTGTCGTAACTGCATAAAATCCGCAGTCTGGTAACTAGAAATTTATTTAAATTTGATTAATGAGAATATACGCTAAATATAGACATTAGAGTTGATGAAAATACTTTTTAACAAATAATGAAACCAAAGAAAATATACCGAAGAGATATTGGAGGAAAAAGTAACGTTAAATACATAGTATTTATTAAATACTTTTGATACTTGGTATTGATAACTCTCGCAAGGCTAATTCAATGCACCAATAACTGGATCCATTCAAATTTTCATGTACCAATATTTTGTGAACTCCTTTAAATACAGTTTCTCGAGATCGATATTGATTTTCTTATCAGACCTAACACAACTAGCTTATAATTTGAAGTGACAATTATAATATAATCTTTCCATAAGTAAAGGCTTATATTAATATTTCTATCGACTTGGCAAAAAGTGTATCGCTTTAGTAATGATAACCATTTGGATTCGAGTGGCGACTCTGAGACGTCATAAAAAATTGCTACACCATTTTTCAAAATAATTGTAACAGTATTTAAAAAACTATAAAAAATTGCAAATATTGTACATGCCACTGGTCTCAATTTCATATGTACAAATCGCAATAAATCATATAAAATAGAAATACTGTAGATCAGAAAACACGTTTAGGATTTCGAATGAAAATAGCTTCGAGTGCAAAAGTGTTTACAGAATGCTCAATGTTAAACGTCTCCGACAATAAACACACGCGGCTCTAAGTGACGATCTTTCGCCATTTTGTATGCCATTAATCCAGCGTTTGCCCGTGTAAAGGCTTGAAAAAGAACTTTCGTATCATCCAAGCTTCCACCACGACGCTAATAAATAATCTCGCAAGGAAAGCCCTGGAGAAGAAGTCGATCGAATCGGTCGCGACGATTGTCAATCAATCGAAAATTTCGAACTCCGTAACGCACAAGAGCCGAGAGAATCTTGCTCGATTCGTTCCTCGTACTCGCGGGCAGGAACAATAATAACGGCAATGGGTATCTGCACGGGGTGGCCCCGGTATAGTTTATTAGCGCTCCGAAGACAATGGAGGTCGGGACCCGAAAAGAAGGAGAGGAAAAACGAGGAAGGAAAGAATCTGTGAGGTAAGAGTCAGCGGCAGCTCGGAGCACGAGTCGAGGATGTGGACCTTGGTAGGTAGGGACGAGTGAGGAGAGAGCTTCGTGTTGAAACGAGAGAGGGAGAGAGAGAAGGAGAGATAGAGATAGAGAGAGAGGGAGAGAGAGAGAGAAGACACGGTCCATATTTAAGTATGCAAGACCGCCATCTCCAAATTTATGCGCGGCGACAAATATTTCAAAATCATTCCCTTCGTGGCCTGACTCCTTTTCCTGGACTGGCCGGGCGCACCGAAAAGACAACGATGATAGCCTCCATCGGCAGCAGCGGCACGGTAGATAATAACGTGACCGGGTAGAATGCCGGAGTGCCGAAAGGGAGCGTGTATGGAAGGTGAAACACGGGGACAGATCGCAAGAACAAAGCGGAGCCAGGAGCCGAAATATATTCAAAAATTCAAATCGTCTATTAGAAACAACGGGCAGCGCGACGATGTGTACACGTCGATAGAAGGGAGATCGTGGAGCCTAGAGGGCGAGGAGACGCAGAGGGTAGGAGGTTCGATGGGGGGACACGTGGGGGCGAGGTGGAGATAGAGAACCGTTCGTGGAAGGGAAAGAGGTTGGAAGGAGGATTCTCCTTGGCCCTCGGTAGATCCCGACGAGAGATAAGGGAAAGAGGGCGCAAGGGGAAAGGAATATGCGAATTATAAAGCGAGTGATGGTAGCCATTGGGGCCCGTGTGCCTTCTATATGTCGACTACGTCTCCTACGCGTGCACACGTCCCTGTGTGTATTTACGCGTGTGTGGCGCAGGTCGAAGGGATCCTTCGGGGGCCCAGCTGGAGATCCGCGGTCCTCTCTTCGTTGTCCTGGTATTTAGGATCTCGCCGAGTAGAGCCGAGGACGTTGTGAGTGGCGACAGGATTTACGGTCTCGCTGGAAGTACGTGGAAGGAATACCAAGAAATATTGGTTTGCCGGACTAGAAATCTCATTGCTGATCGTCTCCTCTCTGCGAGCGCCGCGCCGCGCCGCACTGGTCGGTCTCGGTCGGTCAAGATTTCCAGCCTCGGTCACTGAATTTTTGATGAATCGGTTGATTGGATAATGTATCAACGCCGTCCTCTTTGTCTTCAATGCCACGCGGCGACTTAATAACCAGCGCGTATGAAGTCATGTGTGGTACGTTACACGGCTAAACGGCCGAGCAGGTTTCCTACCGGCGTCTTCTCTCTACTGACCGTAGGGTTATTAGCCGCGGCGATAATCAATCTTCCCGCGCACCGAGAACCGATGTTGATATCTAAATCGTTCATCAAGCGGCACAAACGATCGGTATCCTTGATGAGATCACCGGGCCCGGAGATCGTGGCGCAGATACGCATCGGGAAAGAATGCCACGGTCATACGAGACCGTTCCAGAATCTAGATCGGCCATTTGTACCCGCAGCCGTCCATTAGCTATTGCCATGTGTCGATTGCATTTTTTAATCGAACCGGCTAAATGACACAGAAGAAGCGCCAGCTAATAGAATGCTCAGGGCCCGATGGATCATTAAACGCTCCGCGAGCGTGCACGTTTTTGCGACAGCTAAAAAACACTACTTATGACAGCATCGAATCCATCGACGGACCATCATAAATCTCGACGATTTTATTCAAGCGTGTCAACAGCATGAAACAGTGAAGAATTAGATCGCTTGATTCTGTCATCTCGAACTATGTACCTTTCTTATGGATGATCTGCTTGTTGAACTTATGCGTCTTCCAGTCTGAGGACTCGAAAGGGTTCGAGAAATTTTTGTAATTGTGAAACTACTGGTATGAAAACGATACACGCGGCAATTATGTCTGGAAAGTATGAAGGATTCGTTTGTTCATTGCCTCCATCCCGGGTCATTTACCATCCTGTTGAATGATCTGGGAGGAATACTTCTAGTTTCGAGCTTCATAAGGTACAACATTTTTCCGGAATGATGGAGCTGCGGGTGCAAAAATGGCTCTTTCTCGAAAGCGCGAAAAACCTGTTTGTTTTATTTCGTCAACTCGAACGATCCTCATGAACTATTTGGAATATATGACGGTACGCGAGCTTCAGTTTCTCCATAATGATGGTGCTGTAAGTGTGAAAATGGCACAAACGATGACTGTTTTTTGAGGGCACGAAGAATTCGTTTCTTTCACTTTTTCATTTCGAACTGTACGCCGAATAATCGAGAATATAGTTACGAGGCTTTTAGATCACCAGCTCTGCGGAATGCCGAGTATCCCCGCAATAGTAGGTCGGCGAATATAAAAATGTCAGAAACGGCGACGGTTTTCGGAAAGCGCGAAGAACCCGTTAGCAGATAAATTGCTCAGCGGACCAAAAGACGCTTGATAGCCACAATATTTCCCGTGGCCGTTATCAGCTCACGCCAAGCGTTCTAGCAGCCGCGTTTACAGCGTGAAACAGCGGAAGCGAACGCGATCACGAATAGGGCTGGCTAGTCCGACTGTTCCGCGTGCATCGGCTTGGGTTTCGGGACTTAATTTCCAGCCGTGACCGGAGATATTAAAGCGGGCCGTGTGTGACGTCGTATGTATGCAAATTTGGCCCTCTGGAAATAGAATGGCAAGGGGGAGAGCAGGGGCAGTTTCCGTCTGAACCTTCGCGTAACTTTGGTAACCGCGGATATCGTTCGCGCATGTGCGTGCATGCATGTGTCCTTAGGACACGTATGCGTGTACGCAGGCTCGCGCGAAAGGACCACACTCACGGTCAAACGGAATGGTGTATACATCATGTATATTGATGGCATGGCACACGTTCGATTCCCGTGCCCTCTAAATATTGCACCCCTTCGACGATACATGCGATCGCTCAAAAGTTGACTCCACGCTCGCCGCAATTCCCATTCTGTGTCCTCGCAGGAATTGCGAAATCGAACGAGGTATTTAACACGGGAACGATCATCCGTTACAGACTTCTCGCTTGCTTGAAATGTAAATCGATTGTTCGTGTTAATCGTTTTTTAAAGGTATTTTCACATAATAACTTTCACTGCTCTGTACTTGTGAACCTAAAACTTTATATTATCCATTTTGTACAAATGAGAAAATACACGACTATTTATTGTATCGAGAATGTAAGTGTAAAATCATTTTTAGTGCTACTTAGCTAAATATTTATTTGCTATAAGCTGGCTAATAGCCAGCGAATTTTCTGAATCTGTAGACAAACTGAACGTGGATGTCGTTACATTATTTCGAACTTAATACTAAATAAAAAGATCATATTCTGTCTTGATCCCGTTTCTTATTACAATTATTAGTTAGTATAAAAGTAGATAATCCATTAATAAAGGTGATTCCAACAAAACCTCCAATAATAAATAGACAATACCTTTTATCGAAACTTTATTGGAAACATCTTTATAAACTTTTGAACTCGTGAAAAATTTTTTAATACAGGGTGTTATCGAACGAGTGGTACCGCGAGCATGTGGCGATTCTATGTGTGAAAATAAGTCGGAATTACATTTTCCTATTTAAAGCTTCGTCTACGAAAAAATCGAGTTTGAAAATGCGTAGATAATACGTTTACTATTAGTTACTACACGTCCGGTAATAATAATACTATTATTAATACTATTATTAATAATATACTATTTGTTTCGATGAAATGTTATCAAATATGTAGTTTAAATAACAAACGGAAATAGGAATCGCAGAAGCTGGCAATTGATCAACTTGCCCATGGGCCTTCACTTTTTACGCCAGAGTGTTAATTATTTGCGCCACAAGTTCGCCGTTTCCGTGCAATATATAACAGTTCCCATTTCCTCAGCAGCCGAAAACGGAACATTCTGATCGGTTAGTTTCCTGTCGGCGGGCACAATGGCAGCTTTAACCGAATTTAATTCGTTCCTTCTGCCTTATACTTTCGCCGAAGAAAGAGGAAATAGCGTGCGTGCGTGTTATTTTATAACGGTACTCCAAATATTTTGTATTGCTCGCAGAGGAAGGAATTCTGCGGTCGCAGTGCGAACAAATTCTTTTGAGACAGGCTTATCCTTCTCCGGGGCCAAAAAGCGAAAGCCTGACGCACCTGTAACTGCAGTCGTTCGTTGCTTACTTTCATATTCCCGTGGCTCCGCTGTACATCCATGCATACAGGCACGAGCACACATGCGCGCGCCTATATCTGCTCCCTTGAGCAACGACAATCTGTATCAGCCAAGTTATTTTCCATTTCTGCCTTGTCGCATTTGTTTATCCCGAATTTGTCATGACGTTCGTGCGTGGCGTTCGGCATCGCTGGTTTTTCAAAGGCGCCATCTTGCGCGCACGGGTAATCATGTGTACGCGAGCGCAAGAAAACCATACAGATTTCAAATGAAAAAATATTATCTGTCTGCGTTCACATTTTTTAGAACGTTTCGAAAAATATTTGAAAACGTGATTCAAGCACTTTTCGCTGTTTACGAAATTTAGCAGCTTCTACTGTATGCATTCGGAAAAATCGAGTTTTATTTTTTGCATGAACCGACGACATCTTGGATACGCATGCGTGAAGTTTCAATTCGAAATTCGAAATGCTCGCGGAGTTACAATTGATTTTAGAGCTACGTATCGTACAAAAATATATGTGACCACTTTCTGGAACGCAATGTGACTATTTCCAATTGCAATGCCTATTGTGGCAATTTTCTTGCAGTTCAAAATAACTGCATTCATCGTGGTAAGGAACGAATTAGCACAAAAGTTCAGAAAGAAAGAAGAAATAAAGAACGAAACTGTTATTTATTAAAAATCTTGAGAAAACATTCTCTCAAGTGTAGCTAACAACGATATATCGTTGCCCGGCGCTATAAGGGTTCAAGTATTCAAATTGTTCGGAGCATCGTTTTAAAGATTGTCTTATTTTGAACATGTAATGCTCATAGCGCTTGCTTAACTTCCATTGAATTTCGAATCGACAAGATCCAATTAAACGAGACCTTTTTCAGCGTTCGCCGACACGACTCTCGCCATATATCGGGTATAACAGTTTATTCGGGATACGTCACAACAAATTTTAGCGTGCAAAGTAGCTATAGATCTTATGTGTCTTTTGAAATCGAGTCTTGGACGTGTCCCGATCGTCTAGTGGTCGACATGGATAAGTAAGGAGATGACAGCTACCGGTGTAACCGTGTAAGGGGTTGGCCAGCGTCAAAGAGAGATGATCCTCTATATATATGTATATATATACATATATATACATATATGTATATATATGTATATAGGAGTGGAACGTGATTTGCGGTTCGAGACTTCTGAGTCCCGGATTTGAATTTATCTTGTCTCCTTCCCCATTCCTGCACCTGCTACTTCGATTCGATGTCCCCTTTGCTAACACCCATCTAGATCAGTTCTCAGTGTCCAGGAGGACAGTCAGATGTACTAGGAGATCGTCTTTGGGTGTGCACTTTGCGCACACACTCTCTCGTAGGGTGATTCATAAGGAGGTCAACGGAGAGGATTACGATTTGTGCGCAAATCGTTCCTTTCTGCGAAAATTGCTGGCCCCTACGCTTTCTTCTCCCGTAAAAATGACTTCCTGAATATTCCTGAACGTATCCTTCGTTTTCCCGTTCCCTTTGTTCGAAATACATTAGTATGTCGATTCACTTTTAATTATACTTTTCCGAGGGAACAACTCGCTGGACGATGATTAAACCGGATGAAAAATGTAACGAGGACGTACGAGCGTGGCGCAGGGAATGGACAACGAGGATCGCTAACGAAATCACGTGATTACGGTGCTACAATGGAGCCGAACTGTGTAAAATCATGCACGATCGTAATGCGCATCACAGCGCGACCTCGCCATTATACTCGAAACAAGCGACTAACGACCTGCCGCTGGGTACCGATTGGCCGAATTAGGCGCGATATGCGCGTACATAGCCGTGCATAACCTGCGGGGATGATAATTAACCCTGCATGAATGAGGTTTAATTGGATTCAAGAAACGACCCCTTTCGCAGCGCCGGCTTGGGAGCTTCCGCAGAATTCTGGCTGCCTTTTGACTTTCAAAGACAAAGTGCGCGAACTGGGGGAGACGCGAGTCCTCTGCATTATTACCCTGTCTGCTTCAGACTCTGGTGAAACGCGTGATGGTTGTCAATTGTAACGCATGGCATTCTGTCGTTCCTAATAAAATTTTCTTATCTACTAATTTGCAACTTTCCCAGATTTTTTAAAAAATATTTGCAATATCACGTGTCTTTTAGTTTTTAAACAAAGCTTGAATATTTTATATATTTCATAGAGTTTCCAATGCAATTCCATTCATTTATTTTCATTTATTTAAAGATGATTTTATTCAAGATCCCAGATTTTTTAAAAAATATTTGCAATATCACGTGTGTGTTAGTTTTTAAACAAAGCTTGAATATTCTATATATTTCATAGAGTTTCCAATGCAATTCCATTCATTTATTTTCATTTATTTAAAGATGATTTTATTCAATTAAAGCTTCATTTTTTTAATTATCAGAAATGTTAGTTAAGACAGTTTAATTAAGGAGCATAGTATTGTTTCTAATAGCTTCGTAGTTACAATAATTAGAATTTTTGCGATTATAACAATTTCTTAGAAGAAAGATAACATTCATACGTGTTGACAGAAGAAAAGAATTTTATTCCAACTCGGAAGAAGGAAATAATAGTCATACTTTGTCCCGTTAATATTCATCTGATTGCCCTTGTTGCGAATTTTTCGTCTATAAAAGCACACTTTACTCACCAAAGATGAGACACAGAAGTTGAGATTTGTCATAGTCATTACTAGGCAAAAATGAATAAATGAAATACGAACATCGTTAGACATTTTTCAACTTAACAAAAATAATTGTATCTCAATAATAGATAGCAAATTATTGGCTATCATGACAAACGACTCATAGGCTACCAGTCAGCGTAAAAAGCCGATTTATAGGCTACCGGTCGGTAAAGTGTTAATACGAAGAAATAAGTGAATATACATTGAGTTCTTTCGAAATATAATCTGTGTATTTAATACGAAAGATAACTTGAAAATTTGATTTACTCTAGAGACAGTACCAAATCCGTGAAATAATCGACAGGTAATTTAAAGTGCATTAGATAAATATACAGAAATTGTGGAAACGTTAATTTTTGACTTTTGCACACGCATGCAGAGCGTGTCGAAGAGGCGAGTAGCATGATTCCTCGTCGTTTAACAAAGTGAACAAGCTCCGTTCTCTCATAGCGAACGGGAGTGAAGGGGTTCTCTTCTATCTCGCCGCCTCTCTGAGTTATTATTAGCATTGTTAACCAACTAACTGAAGCGATACTACCCTCTGATGCGTGAGCCAGTGCCCTGCAGCTCGTTCACCCCTAATTGGCGTTCTAACGTAATGGTGATCCCGTCAAGTGATCACGGAACCCTCGTCTTCGTAGGACCTTCTAACCCTTTCACAATTGATGAGGATCTCATGTGCCATTCGTGCTACAGTGTTTCGAAAAGCCGGTTATGTTTCGCGAGGATCTGTCTATTATTATGCATAAAATAATTCTTATAAAAGTGCACCGATGCGCATGTGCATCAATATGCAAAGCCTGATAGATGAAATGGCCATTTTATAAAAATGGTACAATCGAATTTATTTAGGTATTGTGCGATTCTTATTATTGGACTGCAGATTTTATACATTTATGACAAAGAAAATAGGCGTCGTTTGGAACAATGGAGAAAACCGGATAATTGAAAATTATCGGTGTAATATTTTTAACTTATACACATTAATGTGCATTGTTTCATAACGACAAGAAAACTGTCTTTAGACAATTTTAATATAATGTATGTTTGGATTAAGAAATGTATTCAATCATTTTCACCGAAATATGAAAAATATGAAACCAGTCATTTGAACCGGCTTGTTAAGTTCATAGTTCAAGAGAGAATTCAATGGCGTATCTGGCACCTATCTCTTGCAATTGAAGCAGAAAAATGTTGCTTGAAAATTCACAGTATCCAAATTGTAAGACGTGCTTGAATGAAGAAATATGTTTCTCCGTGCTCAATCGAAACATTTTCACAATTTCAGCGAATGTGAAATAAACAATTTGGAACCAGTATTATCCGTCGAATATCATGTCACAATGTATTACATCCATAAGCCTATAATCGTTTGCCTAAAATGGTTTCATGACGATAAAAACGAAAAGACACAGATCGTCGTCACGTCGACATTGTATTTTATTATAAGGCCCATCAGTTTTCCAGTAAGTGGTTGAAACGATCTAGTCGTTGCCGTAAACACGCGAATAAAGGATAGTTCGAGCGAGCACGGATAGAAATGGGGGAACCGTGCGGATGAAAGTCGTTCGAAAGGACGAAAGCACGAGGCTAGCATGACGAGTCTCGGGTTGACGTTTCATTCCCAGCGAACTCCCGCACTATGCATACTAACTAGCCGTCGCTGCGTTAGATATGTCTTGCGTCTTTCTTCCCGGAACGTTTAAACCGTAGTTGATCCTACTTTCCTCATTGTTGTTTGTTAGATTGCCGTGTTTGCCTGGTTCCCTCGAGGGGCGGGCGAAACAACGACAACACCGAAGAATTGGTCCAAGGCGAGCAACCCCTCATTGTTTGCATGGAGGGTGCCGGCCACTGGTTAGTTCCCGCACCTCCCAATAGATGTAGTCAGTTGTTCTTTATCCAATTGCCCTCGTCGTTTCCTTCCACTGCCAATCGCGTTACATTTTCTGCAACTGTTTTGGAAATTTTCGAACGACACTTTCGACCACGATTCTTTTCAACGATAAATTCCGACGCTGTTTTATACAACGTTTAATTTTTCTCTGGAAGGGAAAGTTTCCGCATCGCCTGACGCAAGCAATACAAACTTCGGGGACAATTTTCTCCGCGAATAATGAAAAGTCAATGAAAGAAGCCGGGCATCAAGACCGTTAGACCTAAGTATGAACACGTAAGGATAACACATAAAACATGTGAATTCTAGCATAACGGTAGCAGTCACGAAACCATGGTCGAATCGGCCGCCTAAAGTCCTATTTTTAAACGGTTTATTTCCATTACCCCTGGCAACTATCTCTTCGAACGGATCTAACCATTATTTTGGACTAGTCTTGTTTTTAACCACACGCCTCCGCTAGACGAACCGTCCATCCCCCACACAGACATATCCTCCACCCCACCTTCCTTTTCAGAAAGGAATTTTATTTGCTTTTATTCGGATGTAATTGTTGGGGCCAGTCACCACTATCGCCACTGCCTAGCGATGCCTAACCATCCAATTCGCGAATGTTTCTCAGCCACGCGACCCTTTTATAGGATCCACCGGCTCACTTTTCGTGTAGACTAACCCGCCTTCGTTCGCCGGCTCGAAGAAGCTATCCTCTCAAAGTTCCTATTAAAACTACGATGATTACTTTACGGGACAACAAGCACAAACTGTTTTAGATAGCTTCGATGACCTGCCGGAGCCTGGAGTGCTGTAATTCGAGTCGAGGTTTGTTTAGATGGAAACTTTCGAATACGTGTCTCGTAAAACAAATTTTGCTTCATGGTTTGCGTTTGATGGAATTCGGCGAGACTCCGTATCATGTTATTATATGACACGAGCAAATAATGAGAGGAAAAACATTTGGTGAAGGGTCACATACCTTGAATCATTATTTGTATATCTACAAAAAATGCTCACTTCAAGAAGATTCAATATCTATCGCGTTAAAGGAGTTCTATTAAATTTACAAGCGTGGCGGAATTTTCAACATGATATGTTCGATTTACTTCCATTACTTGATAATAATAATTGCGCGCGCGCGTGTGTGTATTGATTGTTAATTTTCATTTTGAAATGATTCTCCCACTTTGGTCGCTAGATGAATGTGCCAGCAAAATTATACTTGACAGTTTAATATTTATTGTAGTGACTACTCTGTATGTGGCTTTATAAGAACATTTTTATCACAATGGATGCTTGAATTAAGAAATGTATGAAATTTCCTGTGCCAGTGTCTTGTAATTAGAATGGTTTCAAAAGAAAAATGTGAAATCAGACGTTCTTATTGTTTACTGTGAAACAATATGATTAAAGTTAACAAAGTTAGCAAAAATTATTTAAGTTAACTTTAAGAAACACAAGTTAGAGGAAAACGTGTTCTATGTTTTAATAATCATAATAAATTGAAAACAATGTAACAATATTCTTAAATTCTATCAATGTTTCTTCAATTTTCTATTTGAGCTATGTTATAAATGTACAAAATCCACAATTTGATAATTATTAATATAAATGAAAGAGAGATTATTCCTTGTAATATTCACTAATTTTAGTTGTATAAATTAATATAGGGTAGATGTACGAGTTGTAGCCACGTTAAGGAATTATAGAAATTTAAACGCAAATATTCTTAGTCTCGTATCACATAAGAAATGTTTTAATAGATTAGTTTTAATATATTATATATTATTATATTATTATATATTATATATTAATTTTAATACCTTTAGTTTTCATACCTGCCTTGGAATAGGATAACAAAGTGATTAATTACAGTACAGAAATAGTAAAATACGCATTTTTCATCGTTTGTAGCCACTTGTTGACCAGTTCTGGCCATGTTTAGTATCATTTCTAACCATATCATAAACATAATATTACACTTATCATGAATTTGTAATACGAAAGGATATGTGTGATAAAAGGCTGTCTAATGTTTAAAAAAATATCGATTTCTGTATTATTTCTATATTTTACTTTGTAGTCGTTGAAGATCTTGGTGATGTAACATATAATGATACATAATCTTAAGGTAAAAGTATTTCGATTTTACTATTCCTGCATTGTATTTTTCTTCTCTTTAATTGTACGTATCCACTGGAAGCAATATATCTACTATTTTGAAGTTCTGTTGGTCGCTAGGAAGATTTGTTAGGCCAACTCCAAAGAAGAAAATACGAAAAGAATAATACAGATGTCAAGGAAAGGAGCACTGTCAAAAATTTGATTCGAACGTCGCAATGAAAATTGTTGTCGTGCGAGGTCGGCTAACACCGTCTTAAATCGACTATCGCCTATTTCCATAGCGAGCATCCGGTTACAGGGGAATATTCCGGATTTAATACCTCGCACCTAATTCCGCAGTAATCAGAGAATAATCGACACTATGTAACCATCGTCCCCCCGTCGCGGTGCGTCGCGTCGCGGCGCGGCGTGTCGCCCGCCCCTCGCATAATGAATCACAAGTGACGCGAAGTGACTACCGTAGAAATAATCCGGATTAGAGACGCGGACACGTCCGCTCGCCGATGAAAACGAAATCTGTGAATGCAAATTCCGGACCGCACGATTTCCCTCGTCGAAACGGTCCGAGTGAGCACGGTGAAAGGGACAGGGACAGCGGAAGGCTCTCTCGATGGAACGAGCCAGAGGGTGGCGGCGAGTTTAATTATCGGGTTAAACGTAGCGAGCGCTGATTCTGATGAGAGTTCCGGATTCGAATGCTCTCTCTAGTACGTGACTGTCATCATGGCGGGCCAGTTAACTAACTAACAGTCCCGGACAGTTAGCAAGTACCGGGCAGGAGTCGATCTGTGGGGGAGATACGGCACGTATAAACCCCTGCCATACCTACCGCCCTCCTCTCTCTGCTCGTGCCCTCCCACCCCCAACCAACCTCGCGATGACATTGTTCGCACTTGGATTCATATTCAAATTGGCTCGCGCTCTGGTGCGATTGTGATTATTGCGATTATTACTACCGTCTATGTTCCGGCGATGTTTCGTCAGTGGCGCGGGGAGGATAGGGGCTGCGTGCTACCGATTTTCATCCGGTTCTTAACCTGCTCTCCACAGCCCTTTCGCTGCTCCTCTTTCGGAGAACGCGATCGAACTGAATCGGTTTTAACGATGACAATGGATTCTCTGGAATTTGCCCAGAAATAATGAGGGTGCTCGGAGAAACTTGATTCCTCGGCAAGGTTTAGCGATTTCATAAATCGATTCGTTTGCTTTAATTAATGGTAGCTGTTGTAAAGATTATTCCAGGCAGAAATTCAGTGTAGTTATGTTGGTACTTTTATATAAATAATACAAAAGTTTCGCTCAAAGATCGTATTTCCTGATTCAAAATTGCGCCAGTTTTGGGCTTTGTCAGCCTTTTTCGATTCATTGATAACGTACGGACATAAGGATTGAGCATATTAATCCTTTTATTACTGGAGAATAATTTCTTGTGCTGCATAGACTAAATTAAAACTGTCCGAGGAATTATTATAAAATAAAACTAAAATATTTCTGTTTTTATATAATATATTTATATAAATGTGGGCACCATTTCATTTGTAGTAGAACAGATTAATAATGCAATGCTATTAACTAAAAATTGAGAAATATCCTTTTTAAGAAAAATATTCTTAACCTAATTGAAATTATTTTGAAATTATTTAAAAATTCTTGTGAAATTATTATTTATTCTCTAATAATTCATTATAACTATAATGACACAATTTTAGATAGAAAGAGAGGCCAAAGAATGTGTAAATATCATAATAATTTTTTGCTTAATAATTAAAAGAACTTTATATCGTTTTAAACATTTAAATATTCGGCGGGCGTCAAAATCGAGGTTTGGCACAAAAAATATTTGCGGTCGACACTCGTTATTTGTGCTGTCTTGTATGTCACAAAATTGCACACCCCATAAATGTATAAAGATTGCAAACAATCTACTGATATCCGGAACACGGTGAGATCTGCGTAATAAACATTAAAGCCACAATAAAAAACAGTCCACGCCAAAAATTTGTTGCGTAAATCTTCTGCAAGTGTAAAATAAAACAACGATCCTTTGCTTTACCACGGCGGAGATTTTTCGGAGGCGTGCGAAATGGAGTGCAGAAGATGCCCGGGCGCATTAATGATAATAAATACAGCCGGAGGAAGGGGCTTAATGTAGCGCAAATCGCACCAATTAAGAATCCGATTAAAGGCGTTGGCAGGTACAGCGTTAAAGATTTAAAAGAAGAAATGCTTGGGATCAGAATCGCTTCCGGCCGATAAAGCAGCCGTTCATTTATTAACGGTTGTCCCTCTCTTAAAATTCTTTCGTCAGCCTAAGTATTTGCGTTCGTTCGGCTTCTCCCCCTCGTCGCCGATTCACCGCGTTCTCCAGGTGTTAGTTTTATGGCTCGTCATTTTTTTAAGTGCAAATGAGTTCCGTCGTCGCCCCGTTCCTTCCATCACGCCGGGATCTTTCCTTTATTTCTTTAATTTAAAAACGGAATGATTACACGGGGGCCGGCTCGCCGGATTAAAAACTCTACCCCTGGAATCTGACCCACCCTCCGGCTTCCTTTCATTCGCCAGCCCTCGCCACGGTTTCTCTTATCCTCTCGCGGAACGACTTCTCTTATACAAAGCTACGCGTAACGCGTTTCCGTCTCCCCGGATTGATTGCGGAGTTAACTTTAATTTCTCTAGCCTCGGTTTTCGCCAGCCCCGGATGATACAATTAATCCTCGAAAACCGTGCAATTTAGCCGCGCGATAGACAATAGATACGTCATGCTGTCTGAACGCGAGAAGCCAGAGCCTCGAAAGATTTTATCGTTCTGCTTTCGGAGGTACTAATTGCATCGATACACGGCGAAATTGTGCACGCTCCGTTGCCTAGTAGGCGTCGGCACGTCTACTAATTGATGGAGCTCTCCGGCAATCATCTGAACGACCAGTACGCCATAACGGATGTTTGCTTACGTCCACGCTACATTCATTAAACAGTCTAATTATCCACATCCTTTGCATCTTTCTCTCACCCTGCGATTTGTCAGATCTCTGATTTTCGAACCAGCTGTTGCGGTGCGGTGCGTTCTGCGTTCTCTTTTATTGAAAAATAGGCGCGCTGAAGTTTACCTGCTATTACGCAAGTGAAACACAAAGAGGAAAAGACATTGGGAATACGTAAGACTGTAGGCTCGTTAGTTTCTACTTAAGCGTAAGTATCTGCGGTTTGACAATCATTTTAAAAATTTGTCCTGAATATTGAATAAAGTTGTTCTTTTATTGTTTGCGTTGACAAGTGTTTGAAAGAAACCGAAACATGCAGAATTAACTTACGCCGCTTTTCAAGTCGCAACTAAAATATAATTATTATGATTTCCATTGTACTTTACCGAAAATATTTTCAAAATAACTTAGCTTCGATGTGAAATATGAGGTTACGAATAAAACGCAATTGGTCGTAAAAATGTGTTAATATTATGCAAGTTGCCGTGTAAAATGCGTATTCGCCACTGTTTAATTTTTGCATATTGTTTCCGTTAGTTAATTAGATCTTGCACGTCTTGGTCGTGCGCATCGTGACGTGTGCGAGGAACGTTCAGAGGTTCGGCAACGACCGGGGTTCAGCCGGGTCAAAAGTTCATTTTTATCGGAATTCGACATATGCATGCGTGTCGGTGCAATTCTCCTATCTCTTTCGGTGGATTCAAGTCGGTGCACGAAGTGGCCTGTCGAAGCGAGAGGTACGCTCGTTATTAGACATTCCTGCGTTACCGACAGATAGATTCATCCGACGTCCCACCCTATCACTCCTGAGCATGTGGACCTCCTGCCTAATCGGGTGTGAACGCGCCTTTGTGGGGTGGCACAGTCTGGTCGAGATATTGCAGGTTGTTTAATTTCGTGCGCTCTCCACTATTCCTTTGTTTCGAACGTTTCAATTTAAATCGAAGCGCCGTCTAGTCACGGGACTCTAACTGTGTAAGAGCACGAGGGGGCCTGGCAAAGAGGTGGAAGGAGCCGGACAGGAGGCAAGGGATCAGGCGCCGATCCGTTATTAATTAGATCGGCATCGGGCGGAAAAGAGCGGCTTTCAGAAAAGGGCCAGATCCGATATCGCTTCTCGGTTTCAGGAATCCCTCCGACGATTCTTCTTCTAGCCCGTTCGCCGAAACCCCGCGAAATTAATTGCCGGACAGCGTCGATGTTCCATTCCGCTGTCGACACCACTCGACACACTTACCACAGGATACGATTCTTTGTTGCCGGCCTGCGGACCGATTCGACGCTCGGAACACCACCGTTTCTTCCACGAATTCTATTCATTTACCTCGAATTTTAATGTAAATGTCTGTTTACTTGTAACAGTGCTTTCGAGAGAGATGTATTCGTTCGAATTTTTTGGATTGTTTTACTGCGAGAGATAATCTGCTAATTTATTTAACGACTCTTTTACAATTCGTTAAGGAGATATAATTAAACGAAGACGTAAGATCAGCAATAACAAATTAATTAGACATTACATTTGCTGATTTATTTAGCAACTTTTTCCATTTTAATGTAACAAAGAAACAAGATCTATTCCGATAAAATAGTTTGGCCGGTTATATTGCTAATGTTACTATATTTTTTTATTGTTTTACATTGTCACACCTAAGAATAATAACAGCCATTAATATTAACAATGCACGAATACTGATAAAGACGTTACTAATAAAGTATTAAAAATGATGAAGTTTGAACTGTTCATTTCACATTATCATTTTCAAAGACGGGAACATGGTATACCATCTAATATTTAAATAAATACTTCTTTAATAAATATTTTAATAGATTGTTATGTTTTAATATAGCATAATTTAGTATATTAAAAGAGTTTTTAAATAAAACTACTTGAAAGACTATTATGTTTTCTATAAATGCTTGTTTCGAAGGCAATGTTCATAATTATAATATTCTATAATTATAATATTATAATATTCTATTATTAACGTATCCTATTGTAAAAAGTGCAAATAAGTAGTATTTCTAAAAAATCGTAAGTTTCCTTAGCATCATGCCACGTGCTATAACCCTAACTACCTGCACACATAGAGCTAATTTGATCTTTTATCCATAAAATATAAACCATAGTCATCCTATACAGACGTTTAACAGCATACGATTCAACGATAGATCAGAATATTCCATAAATCGTAAGCTATCGCTATCCGACAGAAATTCCGAAAAGCAGTAATGCATGATACAATTTTCTATAGAACGTCCGACAAGAAGAAGCAAGAAGTCGTCTGCAAAAGTAGAAGGTCACGTAAGTAACGAGATCTTGTAAGTGCATTACGTTCATCGCAAACATTCGGCCGTTACATCCCTCAAACATGATTTATTCTTAATGATAGCGTTGCACCCGGTTTTAAACGATCAACAAAGAATGCGCATAGGCCCATAAAGTCGCGAGGCGGGTGAAGTCAAAAACGAACAGCGCAGAAAATCTCGTCGGTACAGTAATGAAGAGGAAAAAGGGCTTATCGCTAATGAAGCGAAACGCCTTCTTCAACGCCGAGCACGGCCACTGTCTTGTAAGAAGCCTCGGTACACCGGCCGTCATGTAACGAGTTTTGTAACAGCGAATCGAATCGGACCCCGTGGAACCAAAGGCCTCCGCAAGAATCGGCGTCCTTCGTAGCAGAGTTCATGCAGGTTCTTGCAACACGTGTTAATTAAAATTACCACCACGATACGCGCAATGAGCGTTTGATATTCGCCGCTGCGTTCGTTACGAATCGACACCCCATGCCGCAGCAAGAACACTTCAAACCCTACAAAGTTGCTACCGCCAGAGCTTAATTAACTTCGCGGCGGTTCTTTTGTCGTTTGCCGAGAAGGTCGACGGAATCTCGTACGTTTGTAAGCGGTTTATCTAGTTACTTCGTGCGCATTACCGTGCAAACGGAAACTGAAATATTAATATCAAATAACGCGCAATGGTTTGTAGAACGGAAAAGTTATGAACTCGTTCCAGTAAATTGTATCCGATACTTCGTACGTTTTCATTTCATCGCTTTCTTTTTTCGTTTGAGCGGAAACACGCGGCACATACGAAATAACTAGATAAACCCCTTTTTCAAGAATCTGCGATTTGTTTTCACTGTGGGCATGATGCTAATTCATATTGAGCCGTGATTTATCGTTTACGTGCTTTTATGAAGAATCCAACTTCCACTACTTGTACTCATAAAATCGTTCTAAACTAAACTGCATATTTTATATATTTCTAGCATTTTTTAGTATCGTAGAATTCCCCTAGATTTTAGACTCATTCTATAGGCTGTAATTGAGTAAGAACATTTAATAAATTACGATTCTATTATAATAATTATTATTATAATATTATATTGTTAGAATAATTGCGATGAATTAGTTTGTAAGGACCCAAGGCTGTATAAACCTCCACGGTCTAACGATGACTCTAATAATTGAACAAAGCTCGTACAATTATACCTTCTACTAAAACAATATCGATGCAGTAGTTTCCTGGCAAAAGGTAATACGATTCGCCATTGATTGGCCAACGAATGATACTATGAATTACCTTAGAAAATGACAAATTGAAACGAAAAGAATACGAAACTTGCGATCTGCATTAAATACTTTCGTGTAACGCAACTTGTACTTCCGGCGATATAAACAAATTTTTCAACGAAGCCTGTAAATGTTCCGGGTCTGTACAGTTGGTAGAATCATGGTTCACGAACGCTTTTATCGATACGATTAAAGTGGATTAAGGTCAACGCGGCTAATAAATAAAATATGATAAGAATAATAGTGGCAATTTCGCCGAAGGCAGTCAGCGGAGGAAGTCCGATATTATAGTGTAGCGTAATGCAATCTGAGTATTTGAATACCTAATAGTTTTCAATGCATACATTAAACCTTAAATGCCTATTACCCGGACGGTGTTGTCCTATAGCATTCGTCGATGCTAATTTTAGCTGTGTCGAATTCGAGGTCCACGCGTGTATATGCGCACACGGTCGTCCTATACCGTTGCGCATTTACTCGGCTGCATATATGCTGTACCGGCGCATGCATATCAACATCTCGAGAAATGAAAAACTGTGCGCCAACCAGGACTGCGTCCGTCGAGCTAATAGATGGTTTCGGCGATGTATTAAATATTCGGCGTGCATCGGGTATGGTGTAATGACGGCACTACCCGCGACATTCCTACCGAACAATAATATCGTGTTAACACGAATCCAGGTTGACTGAAACGAGATAAAGTATCCCGGATTTTTCGGCCGAGTTTCGCATCCGATTGACGTAAGAATCGTCGGGTTACACGGCTACGACTTACTACCACTGTACTCGCATAATTCCTAAATATATTACTGGCCCGCGACGTTATTATGATGTATCCTGTAACGCGGTATGTTTATACGAATGACTCGATCTCATAGTTAATGTAACAGGCGTTTCATAGATACTGCGTTCGGTTGGATTGATGCTTGTGTTTTACCACAATTTTGTGTCGAGAATTCATTACGTTTTATAGAGTTTTGCGGTCTCACTTGCCTTGTTGCAAATGTGTCTGGAATTTTCAAATTTTGTTGAGAGTTCCTACTGTTTTATGTTAAGAAGTATGCAAATTGGTAGAAACAAATATTATATTTCAGACCTGATCTTTTATTAGTATGGCGCTGAGGAATTAATTAAATTCATACAAAAAACATGTATGAAGCGTTCATTTCCTCTTCGATTCAACAGTAGATAGTTTTTAATCTCGGAAAAAATAAATTTAGCAAATTAAATGATTGGACTTTTGCAACAAGCCGGTATACACAGTGATGAGATTATTCATTGTTTTAATTTTGGTGTAAGTAATTCTCACAATCTATTTTATAAAATAAATTATTTTGACAATATGTAATTGTTTTAAATAATCTTAGACTCTATATGATGAATGGAATTAATTCAATAGTACAGGAAGTATATACTTTAAAATTTGATCACACTACTTTTACTTAAAAGAACTATCGATGGCAATGCAGAATTATTTCCTATTATATCAATTTATATATCATTTGACAGAAAGCTAATATAAATTTTATACAATTTCATGCATTTATCTCAAAAGCAAACAGGTAAAATAAAAAGCTCTAAACATATTACATGAATTTAAAAATATTGTATGCTATTTTCAGTTTATTCAAATTATTGAGAGAAAAAGTGCATTTTAATTTAACATTAAATTCTTTACAATCAACGTAGACAATTTTTATTTTACATCTGTATCTGAAGACTTCTTATAATATGTATCAAGATCTATTTAAAAATCATGAAGTCAAAACATGATAGCTTTAATAATTTGCATTTTAATAATTTTAATAAACTTTAATAATGTGCATTTTAATTTAACATTAAATTCTTTACAATCAACGTAGACAATTTTTATTTTACATCTGTATCTGAAGACTTCTTATAATATGCATCAAGATCTATTTAAAAATCGTGAAGTCAAAACGTGATGGCTTTAATAAAGATGTCAGTAGCAAATTAATATTCGAGCAATAGCTAGAAGCACGTAATGGATTGACCTTAAATTGGAAACGTCTATTTCTGAAAAGAGCTATTTAGAAGAGGGTGATTACGGCGGCCATTGAAAATTCAAGAATGAAAGCTCAGCGAACTAATTTCCTACGCTCGAATCAGTTTCAAAGACTGTGATCATGTCTCGCCGCGCGAAAGGAGAATTCTAAGTCCTTCGATATGAGTCGTGTAATCCCTCGTAATGAACCTCTCAAGACTGTCAGGGAACGTTTCAAATATTTATCTGGCTAAAATGTCTTTCGCGTCGTAGCTCTTAATGGCAGGCTACCATTCCTCGCGGTTTTAAGGAATTATTCAGAAACGTCACTGGTTCTTTTTATGTCCAAGAGCCTTAAAAAGTCGAAAGAAATAGCTGTCGTTGAAAGAAATAGCTTTCAAAAGAGTTCGTAATATTTTCACCCTAATGAAGAGTTTTTCTATAGTAAAAGTTTCTCGAGAATTGCTAAAATTCAGAGGAGATCAGTATACCCTTAAATTAACAAATTACACTCGCACAGATTATTTATTAAATTGGATCAATGAAACTGAAAATAAAAATTATGAGTTTAACTAAGACAACATAGAAAATGTCGCTTGCATTTTATTAATAATTTAACTATGTTTTAATATAATTTTAACTCAGTTTTCTATTTTTCTTCTTTTATACAGTAATATTGTTTTCGCAAGGAAGTGTGCATCGTGGTAAATAATGGTAGTAGTATAAATTAGAAATTTCTCCGATTTCGACTTCATGTCGACTTATAAAATTTTTCTGTTATTCCAGTCAGTGATTATTTAATATTAATTGACTACTACTTTCATGATTATTATTGTTAATTATGAAATACTGGGTTTCAGTTCATAATAAATAATAGTCAAAAAGTCACATACTTTTGAATGTGTATTATTTAATTATTTTAGAAAATGTTTATTTAAACACCTTGTACATGTTTACGTATTGTTTTCACATTATTATGAAAACATGAATAATACTAATAAAGAGAAGTCAAAAGTACATTTAATAAAAGTTATAAATATTAATACAGTATCAAAGTAATAACGCTGTTGCAATTGTAATAATATGTAAAAATAGTTTGTGTTATGCAATGTATAAAGTATCATTCAAAAGATAGAATATACGAAACCGGAGACATCGTAGGCATATATAAAAACTTATTTAATAATTATCGCTATTTTTTAATCATCGGTTTGCAAAGCATCCTTTTTACTTCTTGTTATAAAACGTGCGCGTGGTAAACGTGAAGGTTTTTCTGTCCAAGAAACTAGTTAATAAATCTCCCCATAGATGGCAGTCGGTACACTACTGCGTCCAAAATTATAGCGCCAGTTATACATATTATATTTACAGTAGACGAACAACTTGCGCCAGTTAACTAAAATTTTCTAATAATACCTAACTGATTTTTATGCCACTCGGAATAAATGTTAACTCACGACTAAATTAAGTCCCGCTTAAAATAATTGTTACTCGACTCAGGTTTCCTCGAACGAAAGCATATTAACAAGCAAATTGAACAACTTCTAAAGAAAATAAATTTCATCGTAATTTCCCTGAAGGGCAATTGCGATTTAGTATAATTACGTAACGACAAGAAGTTATGACTGATATTGCCGATAGGTATGAAATGGCGGGAACAGAAAAATGACCATTAATTAAGAAGTCATTCGTAAGTGCAGCGATTCTGATATATTCCCTATTAATTCTATGCTGATTAGTTAAGAAATTGGTACATGCATCTGTCCCGCTGAATATAATGACAAACGATTATCTGTCATCGGAAAAGTGCAATTTTATGGAAGCTGCACTCCGGCATCGTTAGGTTGTATAACTGCTAAAGTATGCAACGTATTAAAAACATACTCTATTATGATACATGAAACAGATTTGATGTAATGTTTCTCATCGTTTATCCATTTTCCCTTGCGAGGCATAGATCATAAAATAAATTAAATATTAACAATATTAAACACAACAATACTAAATTTTATGAGGATACATAATTTTATTGCATATTTAAATGAGACATTTTTCATTGAATAACAACGATTGTTCCACGTAAATACATTACTGCATTGAGAATCGTAGAAAATATTATAAAAAATACACTGAAAAATAGTGCCTTTTATTTAAACAATGGTATTTAGGAATAATAGTCATACTTCGATGGTAAGTTACGCAAATAGTCGTTAGTCTATTGTGAACGAGACCCGTTGCGATCAATTTACTATTCTTTATGTGTTATTTGAAGAGAACAACATTAAAGTAGGAGTAATTTACGATTAGATAAGTATTTCGTTTACATTTTCGCATGTTCTTTGATCTCTGTAAAATGTTTAATCGTTACCTCTGTGTACTTATCAGACGAATAAGTGTCTCGTCTGGATGACAGTGTTAATTATGAGCGCCTAGTGTAAATGACACGTAGGTTGCTGCATAATGATTTGAATTGTATCAATTACCTGAGGAATATGAACAATATCGTTCGTGATTAAATTTAATCAGTGCTCAAGTGACGATCATGTTAATGCGAGATTCGACCTGCCTTCACCTTCTAAAAGAAGGTTAAGCTGAGAAAGCTTGTGAAATATTTACATATTCCATTCCAAATCAATTACTTTTCTATCATGAAATTAAAAGAAAATGAAATAAAAGGATCAGTAAAATAATGTTCTTCAAAATATTAGTATTGTACTACAATTATAAATGTATATTGTAGTTTTCTCTATACAACAATGATATTTTTATAATTAAACTGATTATCTGCATTGTTAAGGCAAGTGTTCCTTCGTTTCAATAAATTGTTTAGAGAATGATTGTTATAATGAGTACTTTAAAGCTTTAAAAATACTTGAAAGTGTAATCATTCAAAACTGAATGCTTCAAAATAGATTTAATTTATTAAAATGCTATTACGGATTCAAAACGATTAGATTGTTCATAAAACTGTTGTCTAATTCGTTTCATCCTAATAACTTACAGAAATATGTTTCGTACAAAGGACAAAATAAACAATCAAAATGATATACAATAGTTTGAAATAGCCAGGGTTCACAGCTTTAGTCTCACAGGTACAAGAGAAAAAAGATAATGATGCGCGAATACGATGGAACAAGACAGCAGCGAACCGTCACTCAACAAGACCATCACAGAGCGTGTCCATTGCTATCTGTAATCACGTTACCAATTTCAAGCTGTGCAACTATGAAGACGAATTCTGTACCTGCTAACAACATTCGCATCCGGCCACGATAAATCTTCAGAATACGCGGTAATACGAGCGTGACCAAAAGTTCTTTTATTAACTTCAATATTTCAAAAAGTAGTACTGTCATTCCAAGCAAAAATAAAAATAGTATACCTGCCCAGTAGAAGAGATTTCTAATATTATTTTAATTAACGTTCATTAGGAAATTCTTGCAGGACAAATGTCAGCAATTTTGAGCCTCTGCATCCCTCCTTAGGAAACATAAATGAAAATTATGGTAATTATGGTGCTTCCAACGTTATATTAATTGCATATTTTATTCAAAACGTTACTTATTACTTCACGAATAGTGTTAGTAGAAGTGTTGATAGAACTGAAACGTTAAGTACCGCAAATCGACTCCAAAAATTCCTACAAGGTCGAAGTAATCGTTTTAACTCTCTCGCATTTGAAAAATTGTAGAACAATTCAGTTTCGAATAAAAATTTGAGAAAAGCAGCCAGAATTTAGTGTCGCCCATGTGTGACCGAATTAACACTTACCGTGGTAATAGCAATCAGATTTATAGTTCTCGAAACGTTGCAGGAGACGAAATAATTTTACGCAGTCCTGTTTTCCATCACTGTTGCGAACTCGTAGCTTTATCTAGCGGTACAGCAGCGGTCTCGTTGGAAATTACTGCGATTTGATGCAATCAGTAGAACAAATCACGTACGAAATATATGTGCGACACGGTCGCCGCATAATTCACATAGAAATAAGTCTTACGAGCACGATTGTAAATAACGCGACAAATAAAAGCAGGTTGATGCAAGAGGAGGGTGGTATCGTTTCGCGTGGTAAAAACAAACGTTCCGCGACTGAATTGTCAATGACAATGACTGACTGACCGAGAGAGAAGGAAAGAATCGAGACGGAGAGAAAAGAGAGCGAGAGAGCGAGAGGGTGAAAGAGAGAGAAGGAGAGAGTGAGGAGGGAACTGGTTTAAATATTTTCTGGGCACGTGTTTTACATAGGTAGAGATATACTCGCTCCTCCGGCACGCTTGAATGTATAAGGCCCGGCCAACTATCTCGGGTCAGATCTCGACGGTGATCTTCAGCTCTCATTTTTTCGTATGGTCGCTATTATGCTCGTCCACGAAGGCCTCTCGGAAACTCGTTCGTGTGTACAAAGGATCTTCCGACGATTATTAATTATCGCGAGAGCGGCGCTCGCGCACTCCACGGAGGCGGATTTATTTCTAAGTAGCTGTTTATTTCATTGACCACGAAAACTGCGCGCGTTTAGGCTATATCTTTGCTTGAGCTTGTGAGATACCCGGATACCAGAGTATCCATTGAGTATCCATTGAGTAAACTGCGGATTCTAGCGAGCTTATGACAAAAACTAGTGGTTTAGATGCCATCTGACAAAACCATTAAAAACATTTTAATATACATTATTTTCAACTCATTACAATTACTAAGTTACGAAGTAAGTATCTACGTTGCTACTGTTTAAGTTCGCTACAAGAGCTACTGCTACTTCGACAATAATGATTCATTTCTTTTATTCATAATTATGCCGTAGAAATATTCATAATTGTGCTGTAGAAATCATAACATGTGTGAAGAAATTATAAGTGTACACTAGGAAGAATTAATTAATGGGGCAAACAATATAAAAAGTAATATTTTCATATATTTTTTTTAGTCTTTCAGAGTGAATGTTGAGACACTGACGATGTTAGGACTGCACATCTTATTCCAGAACTTCCAAGCACATAATTTCATCATGTACAGAATAAAAAAATGATCACTATACATTACATATTTATCTGGTCATTGATGTTTTTGATACATAATCTAGGTTTTTGAGGAAAATATTCTTAGCACTCTGAAATATATACGTCCGCAAAGGGTTAATGAATTAGATTCTCTTCGCTTCAAGATGTAGTTATAATAAAATAAAATTATATCAATAAAAATAATTTTAAATACAATTAATTGTCACATCATTGATCATCTGGTTTTTTAAAAAATTGGAGAACGCCATTAGGATATTGTTTGAACGTTGTGACTGCAAAAATCTCGACCGGAGAAATCAAAAGAGAACTTTCTTTACAGTTAAATTTTTTAAATAGATAATATCTCATCGGATACCCGGATTTTGTGCATTTCTGACGGAAATGAATGTATCAAATGCAAAACAATAAAACTTTAAAGGAATTTGCACATACCGTTGCGCTATTTTTAACTGAATAAAATAATTAAAGAAAGGAAGAATGCCTATGTAGCCTTTTTATTCTGTAAACAACGTAGACAAATTTTATTTTGCATAAAAATCTGCAGTTTACTCATAAGTCGAAGCTACAGTTTAGACGATTCCGATGAAAATTTCGAGCAGGGCGAGCACGGTTCTCTCGGGGTCTTGGAATTCCGCCGGCTCGTGGGCCCGTTGTAGAAATCGACTCGCTCCGCGTCAGAGGGCTCGAATTTCACGAAACGATGTAATTAGTCCGACGGAGTTGGTTCTTTTTGAAACAAAGTGCTCGCAGACGAAGAAGATTAATGCCCGGCCAATTGAGGCGATTTCGACTGGCGAAACGACGCGGCTCCCAATGTAGGACTCGCCAGAGGCACGGCAATAATTAGAATTAATTTAGGTGGAACGTTAAATCTAGGCGAGCGGTCCCTCGGACGAGAATAACTCGACCGGCTCTGATTAGTCTTAATGTGTTAATTAGGGGAGATTACACTCTGCCAATTCCTCGACTGGCGCGTCTCGTTCGACGGTGCTCGGTCCTCGGGATTGTTCGACTGTCGCCAAACTGGACGACGACGCGCCGGTGGATGGCCAAGTCGGTTTGCCAATGAGAGAGAGAGAGGAAGAGAGAGAGATAGATAGAGAGAGAGAGAAAGAGAGAGAGAGAGAGAGAGAGAGAGAGAGAGAGAGAGAGAGAGAGCAGGGAAAAGCAATAGCGGAGGTGGAGTGGGACGGTGTAGAGTTTAGCAAGTATCATATTTTACCAGGCATCAACGTACCGACAACCGCACACACTCGCACCCACACGCACACAGTCCTGTCTACGCACACGCGCGTGTGGCAGGAGATCATTAATCACTATTATCTCGGGGTAATTTTTCTTCGATATAATTTCGTCTGTTTACCCTCGCGAGTTGGCGCGCGAGCTTGCACACCACGAAGACGAAGACAAGGCTCTGTTTCGAAGGGTGGCACCGGTTCTCTCCTCCTCTTCTTCTTCTTCTTCGTCGTCGTCGTCGTCGTCGTTGTCGTCGTCTTCTTCTTCTTCTTCTTCTCCGTCTTATCCTCTTCGCTTTCCGCCCTGTTCCGCTCGTCCCAATCTCCTCTTCCTCCGTCTCTGATTCACGGTTCGCGATCTCTCAACATTGACTTTATGTGTACACATGCCTGCAGCTTCGTTAGCCTCAAACTCGACGTGTTTCCCACACCGATGACTGTGAAATCAGGCCTCTGCCTTTTGGCACGTGAAACGACCTTTCCGATGCGATTCGGGCGGACGTTTACGTAGCTCTGAAAAACAGTCTTTAATCCTGCTGCCTTGGAACCGCTCGCAAATTATTTCACTCTGTTGCTGCGGTGTCAGTCAATCGTATTTAACACCAGTCGACGAAATTTTAGATTCCCGATGGGCTTAGCACTTTGATGTTTCTGTCAAATTTGAAAATTCACTTTCAGTAGATTCCATTCGGCGTGTTAAACTTTGAATCTATCTTGTCTTTTCTAGACCGATATTATTGAACAAATTATTATGTTCTTGTGTCCTAACAAATTTGAAAATTCACTTTCAGTAGATTCCATTTGGCGAGTTAAACTTTGAATCTATCTTGTCTTTTCTAGACCGATATTATTGAACAAATTGTTATGTTCTTGTGTATGTTTATGTGCACGAATATTACAGTATAGTTAATGTATTAATATTGCGTTTATATGAGATCACAGGTTTATTTTATTTTATTCGATGCTTCCAAAATTACATGAACAGTGCAAATAAGTGGGAATAAAAATAATAAAATTTTATTTAAAATAAGATTTGTGTTTTATATGGTATAACATAACAGGACTATTAGGTATTTTCCTCTCGCAAGCCAGATGTATTTAATGATAATCTACCATGAGAACATGTTTTCGGTTTTTAATCATTTTTAATGTTTCGTAAGTTTAGTGTTAAGGATTTTATAACCTTCATGGCTAAATTCATTTGGATTCTTACAGACAAATTTTCTTTTACATGTTTGAATCTACGAATGATCTGGACCGATTACTAAGTCTATACTTTAACAGAAATTCAAGATAACAGCTTCTTGAAATACATACCACATTCATATTAATATTATAGTAGTTATACGTAGTTTGTGTTTTGAAAAAATTAATTTTGATAAACGTAAACATGAAAAGATCAAGAATAACTTGATCAAGATAATCTAGATATAGTTCATAATTTGATGTCATTTGACTACTCTCTTCCAATATTGATCTTTTTTACATCGTAAAAATGGTTTCTCAGTATTGTTTTCATATTAATAAAATGTGTACAGCATAAAATCAACTGTACCCGCAATCCTGCATATTATACGAGGTGATCAGCTTAATTTATTCACTGGTTACATTGGAAATTTTTTGAAATTTTTTGAGTTAAGATAACATTGTTTAAGGAGAGCTTTAAGATGATTATACCAAATTTTTGGTCAATCTTTTTTTCAGAAGTTATTAAGGTTTCCTATAAGTAAACCTGCAATTTTTTTCTAAATTCGGAAAAAATGTATGCTATGATGCTTGCCGAATTCCTTTCAGCACCTTGTAAAAGATGGATACGTAACAAATGTTGGTCAACCTATAAAAGACAGTGACCTTGATAACCCCCGAGGAAAAAAGTGTTGACAATCATCTTAAATCTCCCCTTGAACAATGTTATTTTAGCTTAAAAATTTCCAATCGAACCACTATCAGCAGAATAAATTAATCTGATCACGTTCTGAGGTCCACCCTGTATATTTACAGAAATAAATACATTGTATAGAAAGCCATGAATGAATTTACGATATGAAATACACAGATAATAAGCGTTTCCTGTGATTAGACCACATATTCTTAGCAAGTCATTCGTTGCAACTGTTCCTATGAATAATATCATTTATAAGTGCATAATGTTTCGACGTTTTGTAACGATAGAAGTCCGATGTTGCAGATAAATTTTTCTGCGATAATTATTGGATTTGCATATTACGATGATAGATCGAGAGACAGTTACGCGTGGACCATACATTAAGAACTCGCGTTATGTTCTATTGATTTAAAACTCCGTTCATCATTTCGTAAATTAGACAGCCATAAAATGTTTATAGCCTTATCGCAAACACGCTACGAACTGCGAAAGACCTGAAATTAATAATCAATGATGCGTGTAGTCAAACGAGAGATCCTAACCGCAGAACCATTTTCCTCTAATTTCTCGTAACTTTCTCAAGACTTTCACGAATTATCACGGAAGCATGTCGCTGGCGAAAAATGATCACAAATCGAGCGTAAAGATTTATGGTTTTTAAACTTTCATAATCTACGATATTGTCACTTTCGCAATCTGCGTTATTTATGGACTGCTTTATACTCTAGTAAACATCCGCTTTCTACCATTTCCACATTCTTCTACGATTCTGTAATTTACACCCGCTTGATTCGATTTTATTTATTATATTTATCATATTTATCATATTTATTATATTTATTATATTTATTACATTTATCATATTTATCATATTTATTATATTTATCACATTTATTATATTTATCACATTTATTATATTTATTATATTTATTATATTTATTATATTTATTATATTTATTATATTTATTATATTTATTATATTTATTATATTTATTATATTTATCATATTTATTAAACGGGAGCACTGTAACTGTCTGCGCATCAATGTTTATATCAAAATTATGGCACGTCGCTTTTGGAGTTTAAGTAATTTATGCTTGCTACAAATTTTAGAAGAAACAGCTTGAACTGTTTATTGTCTAAATAAAAATCACTGTTCGTGCACGAATTTTATAAGTGTTTTATCCGTTAATATGCAGTTTATATGACACGTAGGTAGTACAGTAATTTTACAATTCTTATTTAACAATTTTATGGAGAATTTTTAGACTATGCAATATCTGCTGGATGAATAATGATGAAAACCAAATAACATTAACTATAAATATTCAATCAATAGACTTTAATATCGGCATACATACAAATTCTAATAAAAAATCAGTAATCCATCCACATTCAGTTATCTCTTTTTTCTCACACCTCATGCTACATTCTCTAAACATTCGCTTTGCGACAAAACAAACTTCCGCCCCCACCTCTCGTTTTATTTATATCTTTAATAGCAATCTCGAATATTTTCTAGAATAATTTCACACAATATCGAGTAAACGTTAAAATTAATTCGCAACAGAGGAGTACCTGCATAACGTTTTTAATTAATTAATTCTTGAATCAAATTCTTAAGCGCGTAAACCAAGGCTTCTGAGATTTTATAATCTAAAAGAAGATTTATTGATATAATGTTTAATAGAATTTATTATGATAACGATAATGGCGAGCGAAATTCATGCTTGACACTTATCAAATTAATTTGCATGAAGTGTTTTTCTTAAAGTTACGAATGTCTCCTGTTAACCGAAACAATGGGATATTCCAGCAGGAAATTAGCAGGCGTATATCTAAGCTTACGTAGTGGTTCAAAAAATGTCCCACAAGAGTCCGAAGGGAAGTAGCAAAAATCCGGTCGGCGCTACTCGAGACTAGCGACGCCACTTCCGTTTATTTCCCTTCCCGTCTACTTCCTGGCGTTAAAACACTAATCCTTATCCAACCACTTGTAAGTCGAGTAGCTATTTACACAGTTAATGCGAATACTCGTACGTGTACTTACTCTCGCGGTAGAATGAAAAAAGTAGCTTCGAGCCAATGCCAGTGTGTTCCCCGTGCTATTTTAACATTATTTGCGTCGACGAATATGCACTTAGCATTGTCACCGCGCTGGTAGTTGAAACCATGTACAAATTGCTATACTAATTCGTTTGCTGCGCCGAGGAACATAAGCGCGTTCTTCTTCGCTTTTGCATTATTTACACCATCGGACGTACACAATTTCCTTAAACGTACTTTTAAATTTCATTAGAATGTAGTTAAATGTGACTTCGTAAGCCTCATGTTTCGTTTGTATGGTAGCTGAAGAAAGTTATTAAAATGCAATGCGAAGATTAAGATGTAATGCATTTGTATTTTGTTATATTTTGAATTTGCGTATTATCGTCATTGAAAGATTTTTATAAATGAGAAAACGTCGTTTGTTTATACATTTTTAACTTAAGTTAAATTAAATTGAATTAAATAGTTATTACCATTTATTTTATACTCTACATACTTCATTAAATGCTTTTAATCTTTTTACTGTTTTAAATTGCAGATACTCATTTTTCTCATAAATGCTTAAAATCCATAGTCTGATCATTGTAAAGGTACAGAATGGTACAAATAAAAGTGGTATGGAATTATTTATTTTAATTAAGAGAGAATTATTAAAATTGTTTTAGAAATAATGTTATATTTGATAGGAACAAAGTAAAATGCTTCATTTTTAAATAAGCTTCGAAGGATCCAAAATAAAATAAACTGTGGATTATTTAGCATTTCACATAATATTTTACTAAAATGAATTCGGAGGATGTCATTTTATTAGATTCTTAAACTGAAGTTGCAACGTTATTCATTTTTATAAATATCTTTGACCCAAAGTTTATACAACAGTGTCTCAAATATTTGCATTATTCAATGGGTTGCAAGAATTTATGATAGGTAGTCCATGGAGTTGATATATTCATGTAACACGTTGCTTGAAACGGAATAATTCAAGCACAAAGTTTAATCATGGTCAATACAACTTCGTATTTATTTGTAATCTAATAAAACTTGTCACACAGAAAACAAATTAAACTCGGCGCATAAACATCTAAGTTGTTACAACACTTGCAATTGTTTTACACTTTTATAAACGAATTTGAAGGAAGCAGAAACAATTGAAATATTATTGTTAATGATAACAGCCTTTTTACATAAAAAACAAATCGAGATTACATTACATTTTATAGAAATTCCTCACTGGTACATTTTCAACATTTTTGTAAGTTACAAATGCATAAAAATCCGCACTGTACTTGTAACGGTGAAACTACTATGAACAAATTATGAAACTACATAAAAATGTTCCAAATACAATTTATTCCAATTTCTGTTTCTTCAAGTATGCTGTAGAAATATTTTGCATAAAATACCGCAATTTAATAATTAGTATACTTCTGATTTCGAATGACTTATGTTTATGAAATCTAAGAAAATGTGAGTATCAAAAATTAACATCATTTTGCTTTTAATCCTAAAACGACCTCCTGAGGTTGTCAACGACCCCACAAAATTTCTAATTTATTTGGAAACGTATAAATCAATACTAACACATAAAGCCTAGTAACTTCTAAATTTTCCCATTTTAATATTCATAAACTGTTTCGAAATGAGAAATTTGCCTAAAGATCTGCAGACCGATAACTAAAAAATAATACGTGATAAAACGATAAAATTAGGCCACTAATGCAATTCTTCCGGTGCATCCAGCTCATAGACGGAATGCAGAGTCACGATGCTCGGAATGATCATCAACGCTTAAATGAATGATAGTGTTAGCCGCGAATAACGAAAGTACTACGGAATTATATGTTCCGCGTTACATAAGGCGCCCATTACGCGTCCAGGCTCTCTCGTATCCCACTCTTTTTCGCCGTTCTAGGAGCTAACTATCCTTCGGCCGAAGTCTAAGCGACTCGGAGATCCTGTAGATCTTTCCACGAGATGATGGTCATTCGACCAACGAGTATAAATCACCTAAGAGAAGTGTCATCCCGGGGTCCCACCTATCCTCCCCCCACAGTCCGCCGCCCCCGGCATTCCTTCATTTGAATGCAACTCTCTTTCATCTGTCTCTTTTTGCTCGCTTTCCACCGTGACATTATGAAACATAGGCGCATGCAGCAGTAAATGAATATTGTATCAGTTGTCTTCGTCGTCGCCCCTTTTTTCCGAGTCATTGTATCAAGGTCCTCCGTCGCAGCTGAACTCCCCGTCGGGATGCAACCGTGACGCACAAGGTCCTTTTCAACGACTTCCATAGAGTCAACACCGACAAATCGTAGTCTAGTTCCACGAGTACCTAGAGCGATACCTCGAATGATAACGTTCGGTCTCGGTTCGATCGTGTCCGTGATTGATAACGGATCAAACAACGCGCCTTCGGTAAACAGTAATTTCATTGGCCGTAGACATTCAGGCCCCTGAGCTCCGCATTCAAAGTTTGTTTTTAGCGTAGGAGGGATTGAATGGCGAATCATCAGGTCGTGAGATGTTCTTAATTAATCACTCACGCTCAATAACAAGAGATAGAGCGGGAAGGCGAGAGCGCGCGAGAAAGAGAGGGACTTGAATGCATCGACGATGATTGTGAGGATTATCCGTTCGTCCGAGCACATTAATAATTAGGAGGGAAGAGATAGAAGGACAGAGAGGAAGAATGAGTTAGTGGCGTCGCTGTTATTCAGCGTTGATTCGATCAGCCCGTCTGAGATTCGTCTCTTAGGCCAAGATACGCGACGCAGACGGAGAGAAACAATTAGCCACGGGCTTTGTGTGCTTAAGTATGGTCTGAACGATTCCTCGAATTTTCTGAAATTTATTAATTGCTCTGTACGCTCGTTAGCGTGTGCGCCGGCCACTTGGTTATCATTTCCACGAGGAATTTCTTTTATTCTGGTTAGCTTCGTTATGGCGCGGCAATTAATTATATTCCATTAAGCGCGTTTGTGCTGTTGGCACTGCTTTGCGTGAACGATGGAAGACTTAGGGACATGCTTTTCTATTATGAAAAGTCAATTAACAACCAATAACTACTATGGAACGGACCAAGAATCGTATTGCAAACCAAGAACTTCTTCTGTCTCTTTAACGGCTGATTAATAAACTGCGGATTTTCATGTAAAATAAAAATTGTTTTTATTAATCATAATATGTAGAAACTACATTGACGTTTGTTTCTTTTCTTAACACTTTGGTGGCCGTTGTCACGTTCACGTGATTACGTGACTACATAATTATATTATTAACAAAATTTATCCTATTTATAAAGTGTATCATAATTACACTGTTAACATATTGACTGTCACGCTGCTGACAAAATTATTGGAAATTTAATGTTTAAAAATTAATTTTTACACTGATCCATTACAATTCCTTAATTTTATTAAGATTTGCAAGAGATAGATTGTAATTTTAATTAAATTGAATAGAATACTTTAATTTTATGAAATTTTTGAGGTTCTTGGCACGGCTATCAAAGTGTTAATCATTCTAATGTGTTGATAGTAATACAATAATATTTGTAAATTACATAAATATTTTCTCTATTTTTTCTCCATTCATTTTTTATATAAACGTATGAAATCCACAGTCTATTTATTACATCATACCTAGAAATTATTAAGCTTATTAACCAGCAACCATCATAGACTATTATTAGACAGGAAAGATCATCTAGCTCGGATAACGATGACGTAATTGTCTCTTGATATGGCTTCCCTAACATTTTTGTTTATTTAGATGAATGATATTTCAAGTAACACGAGACTGTAGATACTGTTCAATTCGTATTCGAATGGTGCACTTTCTGTTATAATTGTAACAATAGGCGAGCATTCGACGCAAGGGTTTCGAAAGCCGGCAAAGTAAAGAATCACACGGTAAACTTTCAATGTACTTCTGCATGCATACAGTTACGACCGTGTAGTCACGGAGTGAGCGGTTAAGATCTTCGTTAATTATCGTCATTTATAATTTTCCCTTCCCGCGGCCTCTCTTCCCGCTGTCACGGATCCTAAGGGAAGGGGAAGAACAAGAAGAGAATCTGCCCCCATCCTTCTCTTTTTCTCGTGGTTTAATATTTCAAATAAATGCGTGCATTAGCGCGCTATCTCGCCGTGATCCTCCGTTGACTATTAACAACGTCGGGCGAGTCACTATTATGACTTATCTGACTAGGGACCGGGCTACAATGAACCTCCCCGGCTTCTTTCTCTTTTCCCTCTCACTATCTTCAACCGCGTAACATTCTTTTGAAGCCAGTATGATTAAACAATGCATATATTTCCTTCTGCGTCTTCAGAACATATGGGAAGACGTGATTAATCGTTTGTTTTATCCCGAAATTAATTAAGCGTTCCTTGGGTATCGTATCTTCTAAGCTTTAAGTAAATGAAATTTTGATTCTACTTACAATTTGATTATTACTTTTATTTCTTCGTTTAACGAAGTGATACAACAATAATATTGTAGTTGAACGTAATATTGTATGTATGTATTGGAATTGTATCCTGTGAAGTATAATTATTTTTTTCATAAGAGTTTATGAAAATAACTTTTCATTTATGGACGTTGTATGAGACATACCACGAAACAAATAAAATTCACGTGACTATTTTATTGCAATAAAGACAAATAAAATTGGTGCAACGAAAGTTTTATTGCAGTCGAGACAATGCAATGTATCCTGTATTTATATTATATAATGAATAGAACGGAAATAATAACTCAACTCCGCATGTGCAGTTAAAATATTAATCATCTAAAATTATCATCTAAATATTAATCTTGACAGAGTGTATATAAAAACGATATGATAAGAAAACAAATATAACAAGGACTTTTAAAATAAATATCATCGTTATGTTAGAGTGCAAAATTCTTGAAAAATGTTTCGCTTGGCACAAAGCTCAGCTCCAATGTCTACAATCAATCGGGTAGTTGAATATTTTCTCGGGCGCCCAGTAGCTTGATAATGACTGATGTCCAACGAACGCGATTAGGATATCCTGCTCGTAAAAGAAGCTACCTGCTGCAGGGTTTCCGCCGATTCTCGTTTGTCGTGTCTTTCATTTTGGTCCATTCTAGCCGAGTCTTTACTTCCTTATCGATGGTTGTCGTCCCTTATTAATGAGCTGAAGATAAATTCGGAGACGCGACACCGTCATCACTACTTGGGAGGGCACCTTCCTCATATTTCGGAACGAAAAGAAGCGAAATCGTACTGTAGGGTGACCTACATCGTCCCTCCTAACGATATTCGTCTGCTCTTTAATGACAGCGACGAACTAATGATCAATATTCTCCTTTCTCTCCTACTGAAGTACTCTGTCGCTAGAAGCATTTCTTATTTATCTCCGGCTTATTCATAGGAATAATTAGAAATAAGGATGTTATTCATTATCTAATATTCATTATATTAATATAATATAATTGAAAATATAATATATTATCATATAATTGAAAATATAATATATTATAATATAATTGAATTATAATATAATTCAATAATCACGTAATATAATTGATCAATTAATATAATTGGTTTAATTAATATAATTAATTCAATAATCTCGTAATATAAATGAAAGACTTTGCAAAGAGAAGAGGCAGAATGTTCAATATACAAGAGTGTGTAAGTAAAAATGATATTGCTGATTACTAGGCTGTGAATTTTATGCATTTGTGAAGATATAGCTGTGATACAATCGTTTTACAATTTGGTACATGTACGATCAACATAAAACAACAGATAGCTTTGCAAACAATACAACAATAAATAGCTGATTGAAGAAAACAAAAAGGATTTAGGTTTTCTATCATAATAGTTGTATCTTATGAAAATTATTAAGAACAGAAAGCACTGTTATTTCATTTATTAAGATCCACAGTCTAATTAATGATATGATTACATGATTCATAAAAGTATACAACATACTACCTGATTTCAATAATTAAATTTACAACATACACAATTAAAATGCGCATCTTTCTGCAAATACTCATTATTATACATCATTTTACATAAATCAGAATTAAATTAATTAAAGGAAAAAAATGTCATTAGACTCTGTCAACTGTTACGTTCTATTGCATTCTACAAATATATATATATATACCATACATGCAGCAACAAATTCATTCACTCGGCAACTTTCCTCTAAACTAAGATCTGCATAAGTGCAAAAAGAAGTCGGAGAAATAGTCGGCGTAATGGCGAGCCTTTTAAATGGAAATGTTCGCAAATCGAACACGTGTCCGAGCATTTTAATTCCGCGAAATCTTGATTAATTTCGGATTAGCCGGAGCCATTGACACGAGGAACGAGGCACGAGTCTTGCCGAGAAAAAAAGCGTCATTAAGAGTCATGTTCGATCACGACTTTGGTAGCATCGTCGGACCGCACCCTTTGCCAACGAATACCTCACTTGCTTGTTCTCTTGAAAAAATACCACACCCCCTGCCGGGAGATGGTTTCCCCTCTCCTCGCTTGGCTCGCGCTCTTCTCTCGCTCCTAATATATATTTAATCAGGCCCAAAAATACGCTCACGCGCGCATATGTATATATAGGAGACGTTAAAGGCTGGACTCACACTTGAGCCGTTCGATGGCCACGAACACAGCTGACCGGGAACATTAAGCTGACACCCACACAAGCGAGCCCCGGTGCCCTCTCACTTTTTCTTTCGAGCTGGTCGCGCGGTCCTCTTTCTCCCTCCGACCAACCGAATTGTTCTATTTCTCTCTTTCGTTGCGGAGTGGATTCGAACACCTTTTTTGAATCAGAGAGGGTCAAGCGACTTGGCCGTAGATCATCTTAATGCCTCCATTGTTGTTTTAGGCCGCCCGCGACTATACTGGGTGTTCGCCGCGACAATGTCGATGTCTCGCGCCCAAGAGAATGAAGGAGGTAAAGGGTGCAGCGAAGAACAAAAACGAGGATTTTATTGATGAAACTTTTAGTCCCGTCCTCGTCGTTTAATGCCGATTTATACGAACCCGCAGCATCGAAGAGTAGACATTCCAGTACTTTTACTGCGGCTGAAAGTGAAATTTCATTTTATGCTCGATAATCTATCACGATACGCCTCCGCGATACGGTTGTCCATGGAATTGAAGAAACATCGAATCGGCTATTTATTATGGGTCCGGTGTTCTATCTATTAGAATTTCATGCGAAATTGTGGCATGGAGATCACGATCTATAGATTATTTTCCAAGCAGTCGTCGTTTTTATAAATTTGGAAATTTTGTTTGATTTTAAAGCGATTTTCCTTAGCGATCTGCAAATATGAATATTTTTTATTTACATTGTTCGCAAGAAATAAAAGAGAATCACTTATGAAAACAGGATCAGTATCAAAAAATATCTGTTTTGTATCTATTCAAAATACAAGGACTAACATTTGGTAAAGCAGATAAGAAATTCCAAAATATGTTATTGCATAGAATAAAAAGATAATGAAGCCATGGAGGTAGTAACAGCCTGATCTCGCAAACAATGTAAGAGCAGTTATATAGTGATCATCATGAAGCGCAGAATTTCAAAAAGAAACAATGAAATTCGTTATTAATATCGCGGGTCGTGTTAGCTTAATGGCAGCCGCACGTTCGGCGTTTACAAAATTACAATAGCCCGAGAGATAAAGTGAGCCATTACGGTGATCGTGTTTTACTTGCTGCGATGTAATTTTTAAGGTGCAACAGTCGTTTCTGAAAAAGAATCACTTGCTGGGATACAAAGAAGTTTCTGGTGCGGCGTGCTCTTTTCGGGCCCTTGCGATTTTGTTCAATTCGTATTTAATTGGTGCTCGGTGCGTTCCCGCGTTGCTCGTTCGCGATCGTCGGTCTCGAATTACGATAATCACGACAATAAATTGAGCAATTATAGGGCCAGCACTCTATTCGCTTTCGCCGGGACGGAACATAGCTCTTGGGGAGATTATTGTTGTCTAAAATGTTTTGAACAGTTGAACACTGATAATTTATATCAAATACTGTAATAAAAATCTTTATTTTATACTATAATTATATGAACGACAAGCTTCGCTAATTTATTTTTAGCAATGTGTTACATGTAATAATAATCTTGACTCAATAATTTACACAGTTTCCATTAAAGTCTCATTCTTCTACAATTTGTCTATTATTTTGATTTTCCAAAGTATTATCAAATGTTACAAAGTAGAAATTGTGTTACCGTTATTTAATATAATCTCATTTCCAATTAGAACAATTATTGCCAATGTTATATCATTTTTACCTTATTTAAAGCCTTTTTAAATCATTATTTAGTCAGTTTTCACCTCTATGCGAAACGAAATTTTTTTGAAAAGCAAAATTACATTTTGAACGACTCGGCAATACCGTTTTCGTATTTTCAATATATTTCTACTATTTTGCATTTGAGCTATTCTGTTCAGTAATAGAAACCTAGAGAAATAGCTTGATAATTCCAGCTGTATTTGAACATCTTCGGACAACGTTGTTTCCCCGAGTTTCGAAAGCCTTTTCAGGGAACCATTTGCAAGGATTCAAGGTGTCCGAGAATGCGGGCCAGCAAAGTGGCAAAATTCATCATTTCTTAAGCGAAATGGGCTCTTAGGGTCCCGAGCAGCGTCCGCGGGGCGCGACTTTTGTATCGCAGCGCCGGACGTGTTCGAAATAATCGGAGCCGTTTCTTTCGAACGGCCCGCTCCGACTGTGCTCTCTCGCGGTCTGCTTTTTCGGTACTTTCCAACGATTTCAGGGCTCGGTGCTGGGCACCGGCGAACAGGAAAGGCCACTCTTGGCCGGCTTGTAAATTCGCCGCTCCTTGTAAATCCGCCTGTAATTCCGGGCAGGGACGCGAGTGCGAGAGCACCGCTAAGGAGAAAGAGAAGGAAGAGTTACGGCCGACATGAATCGCGAATTATCCTTGGAAACAGGCCGCGGTAGACGTCGGAGGTCGCAGTCGTTGACATCGGAAACTACTTCGATCTTCGATTGCCGATTCGTGGTCCACCTGGCCGGAGATCGGCATCCGAAACGGCTCCAGAATCGAGGGACGCTTTCGCGCCGAAAAACCTTCCCGTTCGCGAAAGCTGCACGCTCTCGCGTTGATTAGGTCCAGCTGGTCAGGGATCTTTCGCCGAGATTCGTAGACCCTTTGCTCCTGTAATTGACCAAGTTTCTGTAATTGTACATATCTTTGATTTTCTTCGCATTTTATTTAAATACAAAACTTTCATAAAATATATAATTTAATAAAGAATATCAAAGTATATATCCTTCTTAACCAGTTAGCTGTTTTTCGAGAGTATAATCGTCATGAAGAAATGACAACGTTTTGTCTTAGAACGAGAACACTCGTCGAAAACAGCTAATTGATTAATTGCTGGTTGTCGCCGAGATTCATAGACCCTTTGCTCCTGTAATTGACCAAGTTTCTGTAATTGTACATATCTTTGATTTTCTTCGCATTTTATTTAAATACAAAACTTTCATAAAATATATAATTTAATAAAGAATATCAAAGCATATATCCTTCTTAACCAGTTAGCTGTTTTTCGAGAGTATAATCGTC
>CM052166.1:2294713-2305712 GCA_028455555.1 Augochlorella aurata | reverse complement strand
TTTAATAAAGAATATCAAAGTATATATCCTTCTTAACCAGTTAGCTGCTTTTCGAGAGTATAATCGTCATGAAGAAATGACAATGTTTTGTCTTATAACGAGAACACTCGTCGAAAACAGCTAATTGATTAATTGCTGGTTGTCTTTCGTTAATTTTAGTAGAGCAAAGATCGTGTGATAAAAAACACTATTTTCTCAATTCAATTTCTATTAATGTATAATTATAATTTGTTATAGTAAAAACTATACGATGAAACACAATCTGTTTTTAGTCAATTTATTGTCATATGACAATATGATCTTATTTGCTGAATATAGTAAAAAAAGTTAGTGGAATGTTCATTGGTCATTGGTACAATATATCAGCAACGGACGTTTATAATCATCGGATAAAAAATGACAAAATATTATGTTATTATATACGTTTTATATAAATATATTAGGTATTTTGTTATGAAGTAGTTGTCTTTTTAGTAACAGTGCATAGAAAATACTTTTACGGACGATTGTTTGTGTATTTACAGTAGAATATCGATTAAACGATGGTTATACTGATATCTGAATTCTCTATTATCCAAACGCTTTCCACATTAAACGATTTTCGGTAAGAATTCAGTTCGATTCGGATGAAAACAGGATCTACGAAAACCTACTGTATTTCTCCAAAGTATGCTAAGTATCAGCTATACTCGCCAGCCTATCGTAGTCCTGTTCTGCTCTAGTTCGAAGTCCGCGTCCGTTATGTCGAACAGTTCGACCCAATTTGCGGTTTTCCACGCGGATTTTCCGACAGCAGTGATAAAGTTGCGGTAGCGGTTCGGTAATATAAATTATTTCGCGGAGAACTTATGCGATAGCGGCTATTGTGTGAAACATAACCGGCCATATTTTACGCGACGAAGTTGAGATATATACCTCGATAAATAAAGCTACGAGCGCTATCGTAGATAAACTTTAAGCATGACTCGATTCCATAGACTTCCTTCAGGAGTATACACTCGAAATTTAAGACCCCCGTTACATGCCGACGAATTTCATGCTGCAGGGTGTTATATGTGGCGACCGACATAAACCCAGCTCGCAACGACGTTTGCTATAGAGATTTCTCTGTTCTGGTCTTCTCACCCCATGTAGACCCGGGATGAAGGAGGTTAAAGCGACGGTGTAGGGAAGTAGACGCAGGAGTGGGTGGAAGAAGGGACCTGCCATATGCATAAGGGAACCATACTGGTCGCCGACACCTTCGAACCCGCTAAACCCTCGGCCGGGTCTATTCTTTTTCTTCCTCGAGCCTTTTTGGCTTTCACCCAGACACAGTTCTTTCGCTGGTTAATTAGATTTTGATGGCTGGCATGAGCATTTGCATCCTTTATCTCAGGAACTCGCCGTTCCTCTCGCATAACGCTCCGTCCTTCTTTCGGTATTTCTCTGTTTAACACCACGACGAGGGAGGAAGAGGAACCACAGGGCCACAGGTTCTCTCTCCACCTCTCCGGCCAGTTCCCTTACCTCACCTCCTCTCTTTTCCGCATTATTCTCTCGCTCTCGGCAGGGGGAGACGTTTAGGCCTTCGGATGCTTAACTCCAAAGCGATTTAGCGATCCAGGGGCCAAGTGTCAACAAGCCGGCATTGCTCAGGTACGTATCGTTTAACCGTGATATCCTGGGACAGGCCCTCCGCTAATTTCTCGCGTCTTCTTTCCGTCGACGGTATCCTGTCCGATTATGTAAACGTGAGCCGTTCTTACAGGTAACACGGTGCTTCCGAGGCAACCATAAGTATCTATCTCTCGTCAAGGCTTATACAACGTTTCTTACAATAATGCGATTTTTAAATAGGTGTTGATCAAACTTTTAATAGAAAAGCTAATTATTTATTTTGTAATACTAAAAATTATTACTCTATGATAAACAGACTGTTTATGCATATTCCCATTTTCATGCTTAATTTAAAGACTATTGGAATAATTGAAAAATCCCATTCACTGAAAGATCCTTTGTGATCAAAGTGAAATGACATTATTATTTTTTTTAATGTAACTATAAATGTATAAAAGTGTATAAAAGTGATTTTCCGAACGATTAAAAATAGTCATTGTTATAAAGTATACTTACGAATTAAGACAAACACTGTACATGATAAGTACTGCTTAATAAGATTTTTGCTTCCGTATAACAGAAGTATTATCTGACTTTTATATTATGTTGTGTTTCTCACGTTTTAAGTGAGAAATCAACAAATCTCTGTTACAAATTCATAACATTTTCTCAAAAAAGTGACGTACTTGATTGTCATTAAAATTTATGAACGAGTATGTCAATTCGATCATCAACAGTGAACAAAAGTACGTCTACACTGTTAATCGTATACAAACTAAATATAAGTATATTAAATATAAATATAAAGATAAAAATAAGTAGTGTCCCTCACTCCACAGTTAATGACCAATTATACCGCGTCCAACTAATTGCAATTCATGACTATTAACTAATAACATAAACTATTCGTGACTATCGAATAAGGATTGATCACACAAAATTAAACGATCGATTTTGAGTCATTGAGCATTCAAAACAGATTACTCATGTCCTTTCTCGAACTAGATGAAATCCTCGGATGAGACTGATGAGGAGAGCGTTCCGCACCCCACAAATTCCGACACGACAGGGTCGGGGAACGAGAATACCTGGCATGAAACGTCAAAACACACCTCGTCCACCCACACGCGTATGGCCGATCGTTCGAACGCGTGCACACTAACGACGAAGATTCCTATGGAGCAACCAATGACTGGAATGACTTGCACTCGATGTCGAACCGAAGATCCCTCTCGGTCTTCGTTTTCCCCCTGCCGGCATCGTTTCGGCTCTCTCTCTCTCCTCGTTCGATCAGCCCGGGGAATCGTCATCTTTGTCAGTCAGGTTATCTTCTTCGAGGGAGGTGCAGGCTTAATTTAATTAATTCCATGCGCCATCTTGACAAGTGTGCGCCTCGTACGCGCATCCAAAGAATAATTTTCATACTCATCCACCTTTCCTTTCCCTTCTTTCAGGGCCTGGCACCCCGCCCCATCCCTCGTCCGCCATCCCCCATCCCGATCCTCATCCCCGGTGCTTCGCTTCTTCACCTTCTCGTCTTTCTCAACTGCCCCATACTCTCCTGGACGGTCGAACCGTTTCTTCGGTTATCAGATCCCCGATTCATACTCGTCAAGCGCGAGCGAGCTCGAAGAAAAAGAGGGGCACAGGCCGGGGAGACGCGGGGGCCAGAAAAAAAGAACGCATTTATCCGCTCCCATCTCCACGGGGTCATTTGTCTTTTTGATGTCGCGCCGTATCTGATTCGTTAATTGCGAGACCTTGCGTGTGATCGACTCTCTTCAGCAACGGCCGAGGAGCGGGGGCAGATAGGCCGGGCACCCAGCGGATATTTGGAATGGAAAAGATTTTTCGGACGATACCAACGCCGACGAAGATTTATTGTAAAACTGTCGTACACCTTATCGGCCGGGATCTCTTGAATATTGAAAACTTCGAATCACTTTAGCGGTCGTTAGAACCTATTGACGTCTAATATCGAAGGTTGTGCACCTCGCGGGCACCGTTCACGATATCCCGCGTACAATACTGTTTCCTGTGACTTATGGTCACGTGTCACATCCTTGTGGTAATTGACTCCGATGGACTTCTGAGAAATTTAATTTAAACTGTCGTTTCAACTTGTCAAAGTTTTAAGTGTACAAGTTTTCTATTTATGCTCATTTTCTGATTTATAGATAACATTAACCATGGACGCGAACATATTTTTCTGTACAGTCATAATTTAACATTTTCTTTCAATGAAATATACAAAACGATATAGCATGTTCGATAAAACTTTATATGCTACTAAAATTTCGCTCACAGTTAGTGTAAACGTATCAATTGTTTAAAAAAACCCGGAACATCTCATCTGACCAGTTTTTAAAAATTAGTAACAGTTGATGGTTGAAGAAAGTAAAGTTTTTTTAACCAATTATGAATGACAATAGTAATTTTAATTGCGGACAGACCTAGAAGGTTATTAATCCCCTTTTGGAGTTAACTGAGTCATTGAGAAACTTGTTAATAATTTTATGATGTATTCTAAGTGCAATGTAAAATCTATTTGTAACGTTAATTTTTAAAATATTCATATGAAATTTTTGAATCTCTGTCTGCATAAATATTTTCTTAGATTATTTTATAATCTCTAGAAGACGAAATAATTTATCTTGTTAGTGATAATATATAAATGTAGGGAATAGTAGCCATATTTGACAAAATAATTTTTGCAAAAATATTTATGCCATTATTAATCGTATTATTTGACAATAATATTATGATTACAGTTCATCTATAAATCTTGTTAAAAAAAATATTTGTGGTGTCATTAGCGAAACTAATGTCTCAGCTGTGAAATATACTCCAAATATACTTACAATATTAAAAATGCTCTCACTTAGAAATAGTAAAATAAAAATATGAAATGCTTGAAAATATTCTGCACTGCTCAGACATTTCGTGGCACGTCAACGTCTCCCAAAATTAAAGAAGAAACCAATCTCTCAAGCACCCTGTCACATACTGGACACCCTAGTGTCAATTTTACAGCGCCAAGACAGGGAATAAAAAATCTTGGGACCATTCTAGCAGTGGTAATCAGGTCGCCTGATTACTTTCCAATGAGCGATCGCGCGATTCGACCAGTCCGCAGCTCGTGATTATCTTCGACACCTGCGCCGCCATCACTGTCGTTACTTTGCAAATCATTTTCAATAATATCGTCATGAGTGTTCAATATTCGTGGACGGTCGATGTCACTTTGTTCAATGGCGGGGACTATCAACGCGTCAACGCCGATTTCGAATTTGTCGCTTCGAAAGCTTTTTTTACCGAGACGACGCCACGGTTCGCGTGCGTGCCATTCAACGTTTCGCCCGGGCCCGTCGCCGTATCCCTATAAAAAGATATAATTTATTTATTACGCCGGGAACGAGCGCTATTCGATTTTATATGATTTAGTGCGGACGCCTCGGAAATGATTGGCGTTTAAAGAATACCGGTAATTACCGACAGTCGGGGGAACCCGTAAAAGTGCACGATAGGTCGAGGCGTTTTGCGTTCCATTCGCGGTTGCTCAAGGTGATCCTGCCGTTGAGCATCACCCGAAGGAAGGAAAGGAAGAAAGACGGTCCATCATTTAAGTCGTTGGTCTCAAAACCTTTAGCCCAGATTTATGGGTAATCGAGGGGCTGCGGCCAGAGAGAAGCTCCTCCGCCACGGGACCAATGCTTCGCGCTCGTCAATTGCCGCACGGGAGGAACGAGACGAAGAGCAGCGAAGAGAAGCTTCGTCCGTCGAAGTCGAAAACGTGAATAACAAAACTTCTATACATATTGTTAGACGGAAATTTGTTCACTAGGATCGCCTGTTCATATTCAAGTCGAGAGTATCTCGCTCAATAGCATCATTTTAACAAAATAACATAAATAACACCACCAATTTTAAACGAACTTTGGTAGTATAAGAGGATCATAAATTCGGTTCTCATCGGACTGAAATCAGACGTCACTATCCCCTGAAAGAAAGAAACAATATATTTCAAAAGAATACTTCATTCAGCATACGCACGATTGGCTTCCCTGTATGGTAATGAAAAATGTATCTGAGCAGTCAACATCCATTTTTATAAAACACAAATATTGTAGAGCAAATTTTGTAGCCACGATCGGAAGAACCCGTTAATGGCAGACATAGGTAAATATACTCGATTGCGTTAAAAATGAAGATAGCTACAGTAAGGATGATTGGATGCTCACCCTTGCAACAGTCTAATGCAAATTAGATGCAAGATTAATGAATCAAGACAACAGGTGTTAGATACCTTTTCCTGTAACTAGACACATCTCTGCAACACTTAGCAAACGATCTCAAGCCGCAGAATATATACTGACTATACGAATGTATAGTCACATAATAACAATTGTACAGTTTTAATTCTTTTTCGTTATACGCTATGCTTTTCTACTAACTCATTTAATTCATCTCTTCAATTGCAGTTACTAGTAAAACCCACAACAGTACACTTTCGCCGTTCGAAATGTATCAAACTACTCTAAGAAGCTAAGAGGCCAATACTGAATCATATCCTTCTTCCTAATTACATACTGTGGTGCAATAGACATCAGCTAGTTCATGCATTGATACCTAGAGACGATCTAATGATGATATAGACATTGGCTACTCCAGGAATTTTCCACCTAATGGCGACTCGGTGCTAAAGCAGACATTGGTTACTTTGCGATGCGATTCCTTACGATGACTAAGTGCAGAAAAACATCGGCTAGTTCGCAATAACTTTCCTAGCGGCGATCTAGTGACAAAATTAGACATGCGCTAATTCGCAATATTCTGCCCAGTGGCGACCCAGCGGTGAAATAACCGTTGACTAGTTCACGAATATACAAAAATCTCAATGAACCAACCAAATCTCCACGTACAACAGCTCAGCCCTCGGCTCGCGACCGTTTACAGGGACGTATCGTCGCCCGACGCACAAAGTAACGTCGATGCCCCTCGTTCCACGCCGCTGGATCGATTACGATCTCCATTCGAACGTGTCATGCCCCGGGGTGGTATTTAAAGTCCCTAATTTCCGATCAATCAAAAAACTTTTCGTGGAAGTAAAAAATGAATCATGTCGCGCTGGGCGGATCACTGTTAACTAGACGTACAATGCCTCGCATTAGAGAACTTTGCTCGCAGAGAGAAAGAGAAAAAGAGAGAGGGAAAGAGAGAAAAAGAGAAAGAGGAACTCTCTCGTCAAGCCTGGTGACCACGGTTAGCAGGGGGTGGCTCTTCCAGTGTGGAAAAGAAATCGACGGCCCGAGACCCTATCTCTCTCACTATTTCTCTGGCTCTCTCTCTCTCTATTTCTCACTCTATACCAAAGGGGGACCGAGCAGAAGAAGAAGATGAGAGATAACTTCTCTCTTCATCGGAGAACCCGGAGAAATAGAAAACGAAGACCAGCTTGTTGAGATTGGGTCGCTGTACGGGGTGTCAAGGGGGGTCGGCCGGGGTGAGAGATCCCGACGGTCGATAACTAACTCGGCGTGATCACTGAAAAATGGCTGTCAAACATTCTTGTCCTTTTAACTCGCGGGAGCACCCCACCCACGGGGACCAGTGCTGTTTCTCTTGGTGCGCCTCCCGCCTTTCCTTCTCTTTTACCATTTCTCGTCGTTCGTTTCGAAGAGGAGGAAGTTCGAGGGCCAGGCTAATGGTTCATGAGCATGATAGATCGCCGCTACCACGGAGAACTCCAGCTCGCCAATTTGCAGGAAACGCTGGACAACGAAATTTTTCAAGTATGCACTTCGCGACGATAGGGGAGGTCGAGAATAGTTGACTAATTTCTGACGTGTTCATTAACTCGGATCATTGCCGTGCTTTAACGAGCCCGACTCGCAATGGAGATTTATAATAATCACCTGTTACATATGGGTGTTCCTTTAATTCTGAATAAAACTTTGTTCTATCGTCATCAATATTTAAGCAGTCAAGGACCCGAGAGAACATATAATAAATACAAATTTTCTTTCTCTTCGAAGAAATGGCTCGTCATTGAATAACATACCCCTGGCAGTTTATTGTACGCCAATAGTTTGCAGATTTACTTAGGCATACGCTTATAATCTTGAAAAATTGCAATTTTCATCGTATTTAGATCAGTCACAGTGAGAAAAGTGAACAGACTATTTTTATACATTTAACAAATTTTAAGCCCTCTTTGACTTTATTGTTTATAATAGTTCTCTTCTTAATTATTTTCCTCTTAACGCTTCTTATTAACATCAAACATTAAATTAACAAATGACCGTCATGTGTTGCTTTATGCAAATAACAAGACAGAGTTGATTTAAATGTTCAGTGATTCTTATTATAATGTACAATCTACGCAGGAGATTTATTCAATTATTGCCCAAGAAAATGTTCGTACAATTTCAACAATATGAAACATATTTAATGATAAATAAATAATTCACTTGAGAGTTCTTTTATCATCTAATAAACAAATATGCTTACCGGTGGAAAGGACGAGAAGCTTTCACGGAATCACAGAAAATTGTAACAATAGAAGCGAACGAGAAGTTTAGCGCACTGCTAATTCTAAAAGCAGACAGTGATTTCAATATCGCGTTGGTTTCGTGGCTGCGTCGTCGCACTTGTCGCGAGACATTAATTGTTATTTGGCGGAGAGGGCACGCGTTTACCCGTCTGCGGTTGTCATTCTTTAATAGAAACGCCGCTTCGAGTGTTCTGTCTGTTTCGTCGGAATTTCACGCACGTATCCACACGCTGTTACAGACGATAGAACACAGAGACGTAGCTCGGTTAAAGTCACCAACAGCTACTGGCAAGATTATGAACGAGCTCAACTTAAGAAAGGATCGCCATGTGCAAGGGTTACTCCCGTTATATATTTATTTTTTCACCCCTTCTGTACTCGATCTTCTCTACCCTAACGGCTGGTATAAATTCTCCTATAAATGGCTCCTTAGCGACAACGTTACTGCCAGTTCGCCGTGAGACAGAAAGCAATCTTGGCGGCCGAACGAGGAAATTGCCCGCTAATTCCCCGTATTTCGTCCTCCTTCGGTCTCTTTGACTATTGAAAATCGCGATCTTAAGAGCGTGGTGTATCCCGACGGTGGTCCTTTAACAATATCGTCGAGCATCACAAACGAATATAAATTAGCTGTAATAAGAAGACCAGCGAGGGACACACAACTTTGTGCTTCGATCCGAGATGTTGTTCTTTAATGATTTCTGAATAACAAGCCGAAACATCTTATTATTTCTTCGTTTCTTTAAAGTTTTCTCTCTTTTTACAATCTGCCCTGCGAGCAGCTGAAATTTTTAATGTTATTCGTCATACAATTACTTGGGTAATTGAAGTTTCACGGAGCTGATATCGTATTGTAGACATCGCAATTTTTAGATGTCCTAAGTAGATCAGTCTGGTTTCAAGTATTTTCGTATCGTATTTTCAAACAGGTTTGCGGTAAATTGATGTAAATGGCGTATCTTTTATTAATCAAGCTGTATTCAGTTGCTAGAAGTTCTTTTCATGAAAGAATATAAAACTTGGAATTCATTTTGAAGCGTCTTCGAATGTTTAGTTACAATAATTTCCTTCTATATTATTGCCTAGGTTGTTATTATTAAATTGCGAGTTTTGTGCTTTCATGGTAACAATGAGTGCGTAAAATATCAAACAGTCGACATTTCAGAAAAATTTCTGTCTACTGCTTACCATGGTACCTACTAACTTTTAATATTGCAAGTTTACTTTTATATTGCAAGTTTAACTTTTACTTGCACCTTGCAAGTAATCTTCAATTTTGCTTGAAAATTGCTGTAACATTTCTTAAAATAGTTTGCACTCCCCAAAATTCTGTTACATTTAAAACATTGTTCGAAATATAAATGTTGTATAAGCCAATAGCCTCGTCGTCATCATTAGACTGCGAATTTTACGCATTTATTGCAAGGATGGATCAGTGAAATGAACGCAACAGCGAAGACGTCGAAAGAATTTAACGTTAAATATATTTACAGTATTTCCAACTTCGTCGAGCTATTGACTGAAAAAATGCATTTTTATTTCAATCCAGTTTCCCAGATTTGATGTAGAAAATTAATACTTTACATAAAGATAAGAAATACTGTAATTCGAAAGATGTGCCTTAGTTTCGAAGTTAAAATATCTTCGAGGGAAGATGGTTAAAGAATAATCTGAAATTTCGCAGAACGTAGGATCGAAAATCGGTTGCAAACCCGAGGAATCGGTTAATGAATTTAAAACGATCCCGATCGTCCACGAAGACCGGAGATCTTGGTCGGCGAACGTACGTGGCATCTCATCCGCGAGTCAACGAGGATCGACGAGAGCCTGGTGGAAGATGGTAGAGGCTGAAGAGGGGGAAGGAAGAATAAAGAGAAGAGAGTACACGGAGAACATGGCGAACGAGGCCGGGAGAGGAGAGTGGAGGCCAGGCTGGTCCCGCGTGTTGCCCGGGGGTGCCAACCGCAGGATAATAATTTTATAATTGGGGGAATTACTCCGGCTCGCCGTGGTATAGTCCCTGTACGTGGCGTGGGAGGGTCCACCGACATTGTTTCCATCCGGACGGACAGGATGGCGATCTCCTCAACGGTTGTATCTCCCTTGGGACGAAGCCGTGGGTGAGATATGGCCGCATAATCATCGAATCATTATATCCACTCTCGAAATACCACGGGGCCGCAGCCACGGCCGAATTATAAAATTACGCGCAGCTTACTCGTTAAAAACATTATGAGCACTTTATCACAGGAACCGAAGCCTTCGGTGTGTGTATATACCTCAGCCGCTGCGCCGCTCCACTCCACTCCGCTCATCTCCGCTCAGCTCCGCTCAGCTCCGCTCGGATCCGCGCCGCATCCTGTTCAGAAGAACGCGTCCTGAGGGCCTTGTCGCGGGAAGGCCCGTTTAACCCATGACCCGCGGGCTTTTCAGGTCCTTTCGTAGGAAAAAAAAGATATTGGCAATCAAACTTTTCGACGTCGGATCGCGAGAAATTATTGGCGAGAAACCTGTTACATTATTATATAATTTTCATTTCTCATCCTTAATAATACACATCGCGTACAATGTAACTTCGGTCCCAACAATGTTAGGGTTCGGCTGCGTCCTCGCCGAACCCGATCCGTGTCCTCCCTTTATTCACCGCGTGCTCCAGAATGCAGTATATTTCTTTCACTCAATTTATCGAAACTGTGACTTGATAATTATACCTTCGTTTACATTGTTCTAAATAAAATCGCTTCCTGTTGATTTTATACGGAAATACGATATTTTTGTATCTGGTATCGTTTGTACTTTTTTAATATTAGTAAAACGTTTATAATTGTTTATGATGGTTCATTTTGT
>CM052166.1:2281877-2294613 GCA_028455555.1 Augochlorella aurata | reverse complement strand
GGGAGAAGGAGGAGGAGATCATTTTGAATTAGATTCCTCGAGTTCCCTTGTAGAATCAATTCCGAGTGTTCCGTCGTTAAGCTCGCAATTATAACATCCGATTCTTGAGCCGTAAGATATTTGAGGTTGAATGCATCAGGGGTGTAGAGATCGGCCGGGACGAATGATTGGGTTCGCACGAAGAATGAAGATGATGCCGAAGAGAAGGAAGAGCAGAGAAAGAAAGCCTGATGGCGGGAGGAGATGAGGGCAGAGGAGAGGAGCGGAGAGAAGGGGTGGGGACGAGGCGTTCGTATTTCGTGAGGCTGCTAAGGTCGCTGGTTAGTTGCTCGGAAATCGAAATAATGAGGCATCGCCTCCTGGGCATAGTCATTGGATCACGTGCCACTGCGGTCGCGATCATTTCCCATTATTATTGTTATCGATCGCCGTGCCCTACCCTGCCCCTTCTTTCCAGCTCTGCCTCCCCCCCCTCCCCCCGCGCGGCCGATATTGCGACGACTCGTGGTATGCTTGGCCGGCCAATGGAAATAACTCGAATAAATTTAACTCTCGATCTCGTTTCGGAATGTGCGTTCGCGTCGGTCATCGGATCCTACGCGGACCGATCGCAGGCACCGCAGTGATTACAAAATTTTACACGATCTCTTTACCTCGATCCGTTCAGCACGACCGACCGGCAGGCAACGTTTTGATCTCGCATCTCGCGTTGCCAATCTATGGGGGCAAATTGAATTACTCGATGCGAAAGAATACATCGTTGTTATTTATCGGGAGGTCCGGCAACGGATCGGTTCTTCTCGGAACCAAGTGGAAGCAAAGTGTGCCCCGAAATCGCTGAAACGTAGCGGGGAAGAATGAAAGATAGACCTTGCGTTTCGGGGTCCTTTAATTGTTGGGTTAGTCGGACTAAGGGAGGCTGAGAATCTCGATTTTTATATAAATTTATATCAAGTTTGGTAATGATCTGGAGGTATGGGAAGAGCAGTTGGAATTATACTAATGCTTGGATTAATGTCAATTTGTAAATTGTAGTCAGTTAGGATCAACATTGCTATTTTCTCCAAGATACGTAGGTAAATTAGACCTGAAATAAAATTGATAGCCAATTAGTGCTGCGAATGATGTTGAAAGAATTTTTGATCGTGTAATACTCGGTGGTTGAACCGAGGCACTAGTTCAAATATCCTTCTCTACTTTATCATTTTGTATAAATTATAGTTCTTAATCTTTATTTTTAAAAAATTCGTTGGTTGATAATATGTATTAGGTTTTGTTTAGTTATATCACAGAATGTGCATTTCTTAGAAATGAACCCCACTGCAAGATTTACTATAAAAAAGTAAAAGATAAGACTGTATGTACATATATTAAATATTTAAATTAAAAGTTAGATGTTTTGTATCACATCAGACAAATTTTTATTCTGTAATAGTCATCTTTATCTTTGTCCTTATATCAGATTTGTAAAAATTGGCACACCGTATGTGCCGCTATGTGTATGATATGGTAATTTTTTATAAAAAAATAGTAGAATATAAGAGAAATTTGTCCAATAATTATTACGCGATTTTGGGATCTTATTAGTGTTTCTTACCTTCTTAATAAACTGTAGACTTTAAACATTTCTGACGAAAAATCTGTCGAAAACAAGTCGAAAAATTTAATAAAAAATTAAAAGAATTTCAACATGTTGTTACACGATGAACAATTTATGAAAATGATCAAAGAAACATTTTTATTTGACTCTTGTATTTTGCAATTATGCTTAAAACCTTTTATTTCGAATGTAGATCCAATCTCTAATTTTTACTGTGAATAAAATTATATTCAGATTTGTATTCAGAATCTCAATGCTTGATTAACCCACACACCAAAGGGTCATCTTAATCTAGCGCATTTCAATCGTCACATAATTACTTAAATCTGGGTAATTAAATTAAATAAATTACTGTTACAGTAAGAACTACAGAAATCAAGGAAAAGTGTCTTCTTATAAAGACTGTGAATAGTTCTGAAAATGGTTATCAGGGGATTAAACTAAAGTACGCATTGAGATTTTAGCCACGTTTTGAGACTAAGGTATGCAGGGTGCTTATTAGTTTTCACTCAAAACGTAGAACCTTCGAACCGCAGCGGGGTCCCAATAAATTTTTCATCTGTTACTTCTGTATGGCGATCGTTACATTCGGAGTGTAGGTCGAAACTTTGGCAATAAAGAAGTTCTTGGAACTCGCACGGTCCGTTCATTACAGCGAAACGAATCGACCGGGCGATCTTCCTCGTTGGTTTCATCCACTTAGGCAGATTCTTGAGCGAATTCCGGTGGACAGCTGGCCCATCGGTGAACGGAGTCTAATCTAATCACCAAAAACTCACTCCATGCAGGGAAACTCCCTTTATTTCGTTGCCCATACACCACCCCTGGTCCTCTTCCTCCTCGAACGGCGAGCTTACGAGAGTTAACAAACTTCAGGAACGCGAACCACAGCATGAGAAGCCTCGAGAAATGGCGTTTCATCTGAAGTTATTAGCAAAGTTCTCATTGCGCCGAGCATCTTCTTAATTATAACTGTTAGGGTCTTGCCGGAAGTTTCCGGGATCTCAGATTCCTCTGATTCTTTTTGATTCTCTTGTGATTGTTATCTTGCATGGAAAAAAGACGAAAGAAGAGTGGAACTCCAACCTCTCCTTATCTTAGTAATCAAACTTAGTACTGCAAGTACCAAAGTACTGCGCCCGGTTCAAACCCTATATGTTCTCTAACAATTGAAGTTTTATAAGATCAATTTACATTTCGCGCTGTAACTTTGCGTAACGGTGTTTCTTCTTCTTTGAAAAAAATAATTACATATTTCCTATCGTTAATTCTATTTGCAGCTAATTAATTGCCGACGTTCCGCTCAGTAATCGTATGGCATGCTCATAGATTAATCAGTGATTTTAATTATTCTGATTAAGGTGATTTTATTTCTACTCTTTTATGGTTTAATCAGTAATTTTCGAAATTTCGATGATAAATGTCACCGTGTAATATTCATTTTGATTGCAATACTGGAGCGAGATATACATCTAATTAACGATTAATCGATGCGTAGGTCGCTATAATCAATGGACTTACTTCAGCCAGTTGCCATATTCCATTTTCCTGTTACAAATTACTTCCGCCGCAGCTGTACAGAAAAAGTTCATTAACTTCGACCAAATTTAAAGATCCTTAAAAACGATGTAGACTGAGTTAACGATGAAAGACGCTCATCATTTACGATTGAAGTACATCATTAACCTATATTAAGCAATAAATGAAAAAATAAATTAAAAACTCGGCCATCGTGCGAAAGCTTATAATTTTTCAAATGTGGAAAGTTTGTATGTAGAACATAGTACGTAGAAAATTATATCGCAAGATGTACAGATTTATAATTCAGAACAATTTTTACCTAAATAAAGCTCCACAGACTAGTTACTAATTTACATAATAATAATAATAATAATAATAACAATAATAAAACAAAACCTATACTGTCTTTATAAATTATTAAACTACTAGTGAACATGTCAGTTCTTCACGTCCTAGAAATCTATTAATAGTGTTCTCAATGACTATGATGTATCAAAGTGGAGTTTAACAATTCACTCGTTACCTTATAACATCGTGCACTATGCACGTGGTGCAGATTTCAAACTGAATTATTCATTCTATTAAGTAGAAATGGTATCTACTATTTTAAATCAACTTGGAATCGGCTTCTCAAGCAGCAAATTATTAACGAGACAGTAGCTTCGCCGAACATAGTTGCAGAGGAAATTGCTAAGCAATATGTTAAACTGTAATCTCAGAGAAAATAATTCGAGTATGCGCCCGAAGGTAACCCGTCGATTTACGACTGAAATCATTATAATTACTGAAACTGTTGTGACTATTGTTATTAACACTGTGGCTGTTGAATCGTCGAACATAAAAATATCGTAAAATCAAAGTACAAGTAATCCTCGCGTAACGCTATTCGCAAATTGTAGAAATACTTGCATAGTAAGAACTGCAATTTCCCATAAAGCAGCACATCGTCGTGCGAGTACATACTCACAAAAGTATGAAACAGGGGAAGTGGCAATTTGGTATCTGCCTGCACAACATGTCAGAAAATAGAGACGAATTTTTCTCGTACATCCTAGAGCTCGGCTAAAATATTATGCTAGACGTTTCTTCCAGTTGGTACTAGAAACGTATCTATTTTGTGTGCGCAGTTACATATTTTCAACTTTATTAATTTACATGATTTTCTTTTCGTTTTGCATTTTATGTGTTTCGTTTGATGACTGTTTTAGATAAAAATTTATGTTTCTCTTGGAAGAAGTCTTTCTTAGAGTATAAATCTACTATGTTATAATTGACGTTCCCGTGATATGATTAACATTATTAATTTGGATTATTTTATAATTATTAGTTGTACTATATCCTAGACAATTGAATTCTGATCACTTAATAATATCGTTAAAAAATATTAAATGTTATCACTAACTCTCAAGGACTTCTGCAGTACATTTCTACCCCATGTGCAATATTTGTATTCATAATGTAAATATAATAAATAAAAATAAATTCGAAATATAATATAATATCTTTGGCATGCCTGATTATAATTACATGTTTCATTTATTTATTTCATATTTTAGAAATCTGCCCACGAAAATCCTTGAGACTTATCATTTGTCCAATTACCTTCGTTGCTGAGCATCTTTTAGTCGCCGACGTTGACAATGTTCGAAGTATTTCAAAATATTTTGTGGTTTATTTAATTAAATAAATTTGTTGCTCTAAGTTACGTGTTAGATTGTTCGTCTCGAATTGTGCCATATCAAATTTCATCCCGCTAAACTCCAGTCAACGCGTTGCGCGAGGGTGGCCATTGTTTAGAAGCGGTAGCTACAATCCCTAGGTGGTCCCCTTACGCGAAATGAGCTATAAATGAATGGCGGAGCCGAAATGTTTACGCGGCCTGTGCTCAAAGCAATGGGAACACGGGGTGCAACGTCCGCGAAACGTCTTCCTGTAGCACCGCGTCGGTGCGAATCCGAGGCATCGGAAAATTCTCACACGTTATATCGTCGATCGCTCACGATCCTCCATTGTGGCCGGTTGTTCGCGGAACCGTTGCGCATGGACACGCGATCATCGATGCGAACACGATCGAAAGTATCGATACAAGGGCTGGATAGGACCGCGGCCAGCAAAGCGACGTCCTCTTGTTCATCATCGGCACCAGGCAACCATACGGGGCAAGGTATGCGCGGCGAAACAGCTAAGTGCAGCTCTCTGTTAGAGGGTTCGCGAGCATCGAGCTAAGAGAACGTTGTATAATGACCGGTAAGAGGTCGCGTCCAGCCGTGGCCGGGGACGAAGGGGCGCAGGGGAGGGAAAGTCGAAGATAGCCGATAAGTAGAAAATCGATGATTCGGAGGCATGCTAATTCCAGGTATACTGCCTACCTGATTATCATGCCCTCTCATGACGGTGCTGCGATGCGCCGTTGGCATTAATACAACAAGATATCGCGATCTCGAGTCAACTATACGCGCGCGGTTGATGACACTGTATTCGATCGCGTTACCGGAAAAAATCCCGTCGCTTAAATTGGCATGGCTGAAGTTAAACTTTATAATACCGGCGAGCTGGCTAGATACGAGCGCTGCGCCGCGTTCAGAAAAGAACCTCTTTCCTCTTGCGTTACAGATATCGCGTAAGTGTCCCTATTCGCGGCTACGTTCTTATTACTGACCAGTTCCCTCTTTCATGTTACTAACCACTGCCTTGTGATTTACTTCTTCGACAGGCTCGCTTCAGTTACTTTGTCCTTAATAGCTTCCTACCAGTTAGAGAAATTATACGCGACGATGAAAAATGAAGTTTCGGTGTAGATAGCAATCGACTCGTTCTAATACTTGTGTATTTCAAATTCGAGTTATGTATGCGAATCGAAAAAGCAGTGCTTTCGTGATTACTGACAATTTCTTGTGCCGGTTGTCTCGTTTGCTATGCGAACAATTATTCGCTGTATACATGTCTTCATTATAGTATCGCATAGATTCGATGCAAGTATACTTAGCCTCAGAGATTCACTCCGAAGAAACCGTTTCAGAGTCGATAGCATATGATGTTACATTGGAAATTTGCATTACAATTGCATGTAATGTGTGATATCAGACACGGAGAATATTCTTCTTTTTCCAATTATAACGAAGTCCTACTTTTGTGCTATCGATATTTGATTATATGTACTTTTGAAAGCTTTATAACGGGTCTAACATGTTACGGTGCAAGAGAGGCAGTTGCTTTGTTATATTTCGAACAGTAAATCATGAAACTTTAAAATTTTAAAACCGCAGTTTCTTGTTTAAGACCTGGACTAACCAGTTAGAATTTTTTATTATAGTCTACTAGACAATGGCAGTAATGTGTTTTTTTTAAATTTCGCTATTACTTGAAATGGCAGAGCAAATAAAAAACACATGTTTCCTACTTTTTATGTGAGTCTATAACGAAAATTTAAAAAAAAATGCGTTTTATAGATCTCGAAATCGATTAACACAAAGTCAAGTTACAAGCGTTGACAGATGTAAAATAGCACCGATTTTTGATAGTTATAGGTCGGAAGCTTATTTCAAGGTCAGCCGATGACTATGAAATATTCAGGATGCATATAATTCACCAGTATCTACAAAACGTATTATTTACATTTCCGTTACAGGCTCAGATATAAAAATTAGAAAACATGAATTTTGTATCTTCCTATCGAATTTTTGACATGGCTGTTATGTTTGAACTGTTCAAATACGTTCGTGTCGCATCGTCAAGTGTCCTGAAACGAGACACAGGTATTCGGAAGTAGAGAGAAATCTGCATGGAGACGCATGCGCGTGCAGCGGCTGCGCTCGTTGAATCCCATCAGAAAGAAGGAAAAAAATGCAGCTAGAAGGCCCAGCGAGAGGTCGTTCCCGCGGGGCTAATTACCGAGGCACACTGTAATTAATCCGTTTTTGAGGAGCGCGTACACCGGTTGGCTCATTGTCGGGATTTGCCGGGTGTCTCCCCACCATTCGTCCCTGGTCTTGATATGCACGCGCGCACCCCGATCTTTTGTCGGCGCTGCCGCGTATAAAGGGGATCGAATAGAGCGAACGAGCGAGATAGAAAGAGAAAAAAATCGGCTGTTGCGGACCCAAAGGGTGCCCCCGCCTTTTGATTCGAAACCGAGCGGACCTGGGTGAAAAAGAATGAATGGACGAGGGAGGATGTGCGTCGGCCGCCGCTTTCTCTTTTTGGCATCTCCTCCTCTGTCCCTCCCCTTGCTGCCTAAGCCCTATCGGCGTACACACCCGCTTTAACTCCTTTTGTCCTCCGATCCTGGATCAAAATTAGCTGCCTTCCAGCCATCGCTTTGTTTTCTCTTTGCGCAGGCCCCGCCTCAAAAAACTACTTATTACGCTAATTATACGCGGTGCTCTGCACAATCACCCGTCCACCCTCCTCCTACTCCGCGGCCGGCTGACCCTCTTCTTCCACGGTAGCCTGGCCGCGATTACCACCAACTGTCGATTCGTCGTCCCTGGTGTCGATTAAATCCGGTATTTAGTCGCCTAGATGGATACTGTGTAGCTCGGCGACGGCGGCGTTCGTTTCTCCCTTTGATTCCGGGACCCGGCCAAACTATTCCATCGCCGAGGTTCATGAATTTAATCACACGTTCAACGGAACAGGGCGAGACTGATTTTAATGTATAAGCGTCGACGATTTTTCTACGCGCGTCACGTCAGCGTTTTGCGTACGCGGTGCTACGTGAATCTGATCGGGTCTGCTGCGACCCATTTTATCTTGTGGCGAAATTCTTTGCAGGACCACATTCTACCGAAACGAATTATCATTGTAAATTCGTGCGTAATGTATTCTTACTTGTACTTGGACTACAGATTTTTATGTAAATACCTGGATTAAACATTCGCTAGTTTTTCAAACGGAAAATGAATTTGCTATACGATAGTGTGTATTTGAATATGTAATTACACTGATTAATTATTCATTTTTATTTAGAAGTGTATGAATCTTTGAGAAACTATATACAACTCTATAGAAATTATATACAATTTTATGCAAATCGTATGCAATTTCATGAAAATTATATAATCTTGCCAACTTAACAAATAATTTCAAGCATGTGTAAGCCAAATGTTTTTAGTTTCAACAAAATGTATAGTTTGGAACATGCATAACATAATTGGATTCGAGAAAACTGTAGGAACGAAATAAATAAATGTTTTACTTAATAATTTAGAAATATAAATACAATAATAAAAATGATTACTTCGAACAGTTTTTAAACAATAATATTCAGTGTTATGCAACATTTAATAAGCTTTTAAAATTTAATAAGCCTTTAAAATTTAATAAGCCTTTAATCAAAATAATTGATTAACGATTGGTATTAAGACAACGAGTTTAAAAATTTCAATTATCTCTAAACTTCAAGAAAAATTATTAACACGACGACGTTCGAAATAGCTTATTACTTTACAACTAAATTACTAACGCTATATAAAATTTATTATAAAATCCTCAATAAATTAACCTTGACTTTTCGAACACAATTATGTTTTCATTAGCAAGTGTCATCACAGGAAAAATATAGAAATGGATTATTACTAACTTGAAATAAGTGGCTAGCAGTGGCTAGGACCTCGGTACATGCCACCGCAATTATAAAATCGAAAAGCATTTCCACATATGTCACGTTGCACGAAATTCATTAGAAGTACTCGCCAGTAGGTCCAACCCTCGTTCGCCGGTCCATATTTCCTTTGAGCAATTTTCTACACGCATAAGCACTCATTATTTCAGTAGAATTAATTCATACGTACGACCTGTCGTGACTTTCAATACCCTTCCTTTCCTCCACCGCAAACCTTGTCTTCGCGTATAATCAGAACCTCAACTGTAATGGCCGTGATGAGGGGTTAAAGAAGGGTAAAAACGCTGGCGCGACACCCCCGAACTCGTCCCACGGCCGTTAATTACTGTGTTTAGGGATAATTACGACGTTCGCCGGTCGTGCACTGCTTATTCGTCGTATTCTGTGTCTCCATTACGTACTATGAAATCGGCGCATACGCGAGTCCGTTCGTTCGCTTGTTCGTTTCGACATTAACGTGTAGGTACGTGCACGCGTACTGCACGAGCACGCGCGATCACGAGTGATCTACAAACTACAAGCACCGCTGCAGATGTTGGCTTTGTGATGCTAATGCATGGTTTAATAATACTCTATGACTTTTTCTCCTACAGATATCACATTCTGCTATTATTCACTTGCAGAATGCGATCGAAGATTTGCGACATATTTGTGTTTGAAATCTTCATGAAAATGAGATCATTGCTTCTTAGTTTTTGATGTGGGAAAGCATTGAATATTTAATTTTTAAATGAATTATTATAAAACCGTGAACTCATTCAAACTGTTTCTTTCTCTCGAGCAATACATGTAGCCTCAAAATTCGTTGCAAAAATTAATGTAACTAATTATGACAGGTTTCATCTGAATTACCTATTATTTTAATTGCTATTATACGTTATGTACAGAAATGGGTCTTGATCCCGTTTACAATAAATAAATTATATTAAATTAAAAGCTATTACAAAACCACGTTAATTGTTGTTTTTTCATTAACATTTCATACACATTGTATGGCCCGAATTTTATGCACATTTTTAAAGATCGTGTTCTGTGAAATATAATTTATATCATTTTTTCTTTAATCAGACACATTTCAAAAACGATTTAAGACATTATTCGAACAATATTTCTTTAAAAAGATTGAATTACAAATGGAGTTATACGAACTATCCGTGGAAATTCATTTCTGAACAAACATTTCCAATACTCCGTGTCATCCTGCAACTTTAATGGAAAATAGTACAAAATGTAACCAGTTTACAAGTTTCTAAACAAATTATTATTCTAAATTACTGACTATCTATTTATAGTTTACCCAACGCACTATTCCAAAAGAGAGTATCAGGAACAAACAGTTACATGAACCGATAAATTGTTCAGCCTCGACAAGATCACTTATTATCCATTCTTTTAAAAGAGTACCGAACGATCGCCGCAGGTAAAGCGTGAAGATTAAAGTTGAATAAAATGCACTGGCTGGCATCCGGGTCGCGAACGACCCGGCTCGACTTCCGGTACGGTTGTCGCCCCTAAGAATATTAGCAGAACGAGATAAACGTATAAATTGCCAGCCACCTCAACAGGAAGACCCTCCGGCAAACCGTGTGCACGTTACACTGTTTGTGGTATCTTTCACGCACGGTGATCCGAGCAATCCGATACACGGCAGTGCCAGAAAGGTGCCTAGGAGTGCTCTCACTATCCTCTTGTAATTTCTTTTTCTGTAACAGCTGCTCCTTCGACGAAGACGCGGCTTCCTCGAAATCTCATATCAATTACCCAGGCCTCTGTATCGCGTAAGGATAACTGGCTGCTGGTATAATTATGAACTTGTCAATGGACTGTGTTCGGCGATAGCCATGCCGCGGGTACACGAAAGACACCCACCATATAATTACACGTTGCCTCGCATCTTTTTGGTCGGCAAATGTAAGCATGTGTAGACGATACGATCGCGGCGCGTCTATTTTGTCCAATTAAGCGTTGCGTCCGCCCCGAAAGAAATACGACGGTCGCACGCACATCTGCAGTAAATTGAAATTTCAGATAACAGAAAATCCACTGTAACTGCGCATAATTCGCGGGTATTGCATGCTGATGGCGCAGACTATTCTATTCACGCGAGATCGTTATGAAACCGCACAAACGGATTTTTACCGATCCTCCGTTCCGTAACCTATGACTTTCCCGAGCAGCCAGGCGAAGCTTAACCCTCTATGGGGTAGTGGGACTAGTTACTGTGGGATGGGCGTTTGCTGTGCCTTTAGTTTGTTCATTAACTTTATATTTATCAAATAGGACATATTATATTTCTGTATTCAAAAGTAAATGGAGTGAAAGAAAGCAAACCGAAGGCACAGCAACTGTAAGCTCACTATAACGTTATAACAGTAGCTCACTATAACGTTGAAGTCGTATACTGATTTATTGATGTTTTTCATTTCAGTTTTAGTCAGAATACTTTATCCTGATGTATCATTTCCCCTAGAATCTAGAATCTCCACTAAATAATTAAGGAGGTTATACATTGCAATTTTTAAATCATTCATCACACATTAAAGCAAATTCGAGTTTTAAATATTTCAAATCCGTTGTTAACGTATACATTAAATTATATTATGTAATAAATGACTTAGAATCTATATAGAAAAGTCAATGTATTACAATTTACAAAATGGTAATTTATGGCTAAAACTCAATTTTTTTTCATTCTTATAGAACTATCCTTTAAACATTAGAATTCAAAATATTAGATTTTTTAAATAATTTAAATACGAAACAATGAAATTGGAGTCGCAATTAAATAGTTTAGTCACTTTTTAAGCAATGCTGAAATGCAAATTTATGCTGCATTTTCATATCCGTGAGCAGATAAATTATTTAATGATGATAGAAATATGTTTCAATAAATGTACGAAGAATAGATTTGCACACATGTCAATTTTAGCAGTTCAATGACTATATTTAAACCTTGTAATAACGTTAACATAATTCTGAACCGATAAACGGGTTCCCAGCTCACTCTGCAATGGAGGGGTTAAGTGTCACCCGGACGTTTTAAATAAGTGTAGGACGGTCTAACGAACGAGTATTCCATGCACTGTGTAAAACAAGCAGCTTTGCTCAGGACTCTAAGGAGACGTCCGACTAAAAAGCCTCGACCGTTTGAACGGCGCGATCAGGAATTTCGCATATAATCTACCCGAAGCATGTCCGTTGGTGACGAGGTGCCAAGTACACTCTCGCCGATGCTCGGTCAGCTGTGAAAATATTTCTGTTCCCGGTGGCAAAAAGAGCCGGCGCAATGCGCCGTATATACAAGCCGGTTAAAGCAAAGAACGTATGCGATTCGGCCGACCAACAGGTGCTTTATACGTGCCTGTCCGGCAAGAAGGATCGAGGAGAATCGTCCTGGGGTTCCCCGAGCGACTTACAGGAACCTTTTACACTACTTGACACAACCCTGTATATACGTGTACATACGCAGGCCAGTCACGGTGACTCCCAAGCGGCGAGAATCCACGCGTGTCTTCGACCGTTTATTGGACTTCGAACACCTCTTGTCTTGGGCCGCCCGTACGTGGCAGAACGTACGCAGGGATTCGACCGTACACGTGTAATTACTTTGGACAAAGCGTCGCCGTAAAAAGCTAAAGCGAGTCGTATATATCCTAAGGGCCGATGTTCCTGCGGCGCACTTTGAGGCCGGGGTCACGGTTCCACCGATGAAATCCAATGCAGATTTATGATCTCTATTGTCTGGCAGCTTCGCACCGATTCGAGGACCTTTCAACCTTCGACGATCCGGAATATTCCGTCGTATTACTCTCGGTTGGGTCTCGAATGGCATTTTTGCATAATCATGTATGGATCTTTTTGTAATTGTGACAAAAATAAATATGTCGAATATACGATAGCCACAATTTTAGGGGAATGTATACTTACTATTTTATTAAAGTTAAGAAAAGGAGGAATAAATCGTGTGCAATAACCACTTCTTGCAATTGGTG
>CM052166.1:2217939-2228875 GCA_028455555.1 Augochlorella aurata | reverse complement strand
GCTTGTCGAAGATGTACGATCCGACTGAAACAAATCTCGTGCACCGATTCGAGCTGCGTCTCAATTACGATGCAAAATGTCGGTTTCTGCCAGCGTATCCGACAGTCCGTCTGTAGTCTGTCCTCCAGGAACAGCAACTGACGCACAGATCATGACTAACGAACCATCATCGTGTCCACGATATTCCGTAATCGTCTCCTCGTCAATTAACACCGTCCCGAACGCGGAGCGTTCATTACGCCACCTTTAAATTATGCACGCGTGTAAAGAGTAGGAAACTCCGTGGCGCGGCGAGCGACATGAGTAATTCTTTTTCTGGAATCACATATGTATAGTGTCATACGTAATTTTGTGTTCTCGACCTCGCTCCAGAATTCTCGGGCCGGTCAAAAATTTGCTTCGCGGCGGGAGGCTCGATTATTTTAGATATCGCCACCTTCCCTTTCTTTTTGTTCGCCGTCTTTTATTCAGGAAAAATCGCGCGCGCGAATTTCTCGTTCCGATGAAGCAATTTACGCTGGAAAATCCGTCGCGGAATATTTAATTACTGCGATAAATAGCCGTGATCGGTTAGTCAATGAATATTCGAAGAAGTAGTTATTTCGCGCGACACCTAACTGCCGAGCGGGATTTACCGGAATTTTAATCCACCTGTAATCGATAGTGGCGAATTAATGGAAAGCAGGAGGACCGTCGTTTCAGGCCGATACGATTCAGCCAGAAAACGCCGGTGTCCTCTTCGTTCGAAGATGATTCATTCATAAAAAATCTTCGACTCGCTAGGCACGACGCATACAAATTGCCGATAAACGTGTTATTAAATTCACACCACGCGGAATACTAAATTAAAGACCGAAATAAGTTAAGCGTTTCACATTTTAAGGCTTTGAAAACATCGATGTTTCAATGATTTATACGCGGTATCGCCATTAATAACATAATGGAGTTGAAAAACGCTCGGTGAAAAAGCTTATAAATATTTAGGCGAATGCAAACGAACGGAGCTCGAAATTGAAATTTAACCGACGCTACGAGAATTCATCTAATGATTTCTTGATCTTTTCCTAATTGTACGCGACACTATACTCGAGTTTCTGTGATACTTATCTCGATCGAGCTATCGATTTCTGCGCAGGTGCTTATTATTTTCCGCGGAATTAAGCGCCGTTTTGTGGATTATATTCGCTGGCTACTCTCGGATGAGCGAAAAAGAATTTGAAAATGTGTTTCTGCAATTTCTAGGAACCTCTAAGATCTCTATCGTTCATAGAGATAGTACAATTGTCGTTGAAGATAAATATAATTATTCTATTCTTTGTAATCGTTTGCTGTTAATCTAATGGTTGCCGATCGTACGATTCATTAGTATCAGTGAATTTTTAATTAATTCGAAATGTAAATTCCTTTCTGTTTTGTACAACTATCAACTCTTTTATTCCCCTGTTATTCGATAGATCTTTTACCATTTTTCTGTCTGCGAACTGTCTGCGTTCTTTTCGTTCCTCAGAATGAAAAAAATGCACTCTTTAGTTATATCGTAAAATTAATTATCGCTAATTGTCTTCAAAGTTCAGATCCGCGATTAAAATTTGCCATTCTACCCGTAGTGCATCCATGACGTAACAAGACAAAGAAACACAAGGTGTCTCAATATTGGTTGTACCTACAGTATATACAGCGTGACCAATTTGAAGATTGATCTTAATTATCTCCTAAACTATAGGTTGCTTCTAAAAGTGTTCTAGATAAGTTCCATTTAGAAGATTTTTAGAAGCAATCCATAGTTTAGAAACCAAGTAAATTAAAATCTTTAAATGAGTCACCCTGTATTTATAATTTCTCTTTAGTAAATCAATAGTTTTTTTCCCGAGAATCTCATAAATTACTAAATTAATTTCTACATCTGATTCGTCGGTTTCAATTTGATGCAAACAATTTCCCAAAAGTTCATCACTTGTTGTTGACAACGATAGCTCGATACCATAAGTGCATTGTGAATTTGACGACGCTCGAGTATTTGAAGTCAAAGAAACGTTTAAATTAAGGGATGAAAATTCGAAAGTTGAATTCACGGGCATGACAGGAGCATATATTGATGACTTTTGTTAATATATTGATGGCTTTTGTTGAAAATATTTGTTCTTGTTATACCAAAAATTCTTATTTATATATATCCTAAAGACTTGGAGAGTAGAAAAAGAGCTAGAAAGTCCAAATTTGCATAAACACCCGCAGTCGTTCATTCTGATCCAAAAATAGTTCGTCAATCGCCAGAGATTCTGCAATAAAAGAACAGTGTTAAAAGTAATATATGAAACGCGGGACAGCTAGGGTTTCATACGGGAATCGAAATAAGGAAGAGTCGCGCCATAATCGACATCAGCCAGGAGATCGCATAAGCACACCTGCCTGCAGCCAGTATTTTAATGCTAACGCTTCGCGCGTAGTCGAAGCTTTTCGTAACTGGAAGCGTTTCAATTATTCTCACAATAATTGGCTGGCAGCATTGACTTTCGTATGGTAATTATCCCGACACTAAAATAGGATACATACGCACTTTTAACTCGTTCGCTGGCCGGGCCCGGTCTCTTCGTACCAAGGTAGAGGGGATCGATCTGCGGGTACGAGAGGGATCGTGGGCGAGGATTTTACGAGCAATGTCGTCGGTACCTTTAATTTACCGTCTCGTCCAGTCAGCTGACATCATCCCGCGCGAACTCGGTGAAATAAATTTCAAGTTACTCAGGGACTATGAACAGCCTTCGATGCTGATCATCTTGCGTATCGCCTTAAAGTAATAATAAACAACGGTCTCGGCGCATCGCGATGTTGCTGCAACCTTTTCGAAACCTTCTTGATCGCTCCCCTTGCGTTATTGTATCCTGCATGTGATATTTCCATGTCCTCTTCGGAGGAAATGCAATTTAATGGTGGAACCATCTACCGAGATCTAAATGTAATCAATGTATATTGTTTTATGATAATGGTAAGGTTTGATTTGTTCAAACTTCGTAAGACTTCGATTAATTATTTTACGTAATTTTAAATAGTTAAACTGCGAATTTTACGTAATGAATATAATATATAAAGACATTAGGAGGATTTAACCCTTTGCACTCGAAACATTTTTCATATAATAATTCCATAATATGGATACTATATCCATATTTATTTAATATCTGATTTTACCACATAACTAATATTGTTGCTACATTGATTGCAAGCGTACTGTTCAATGTTTTAATAACAAAAGTTGTTTGATATTTGTTTACTGAAGACTATCTAAAAAGGTGATAAGAATAACAAAATTTATGGGGGATCTAGAATTTCTATTTCATTGATTCCTTTTTATTCTGGGAACAGAATCATGGTGTCATCGTCCGGCAACTCGTTTTAAGAATGACATGTCGGAATTCGTTTCGAGCACTCAAGAATATGGCATTTCGTCTTTTTCTACATAACTTTGCAATCGCTACAACGTGCACACACACATACACACTCGACCGTAGACTGCGAGTGAGACGCGGAAGCGTTAAGGAAGTCGTGATTGCAGAGGCACGCTTCCGACAGATGCATTCTCAGGTGTAGCATTTAATACCACAAGATAGCTATTGACATGGATACCCTAGCAATGATCGAATGGGAACTATTAAATCTGTATCGTTAAATTTCAGTCCGGCGTTCATCAACTAAACAAGGCGAGGAAGCAAAGAATTTGTTGAAGAAAATAGAAGAAAATGAATTTAAGAAAACAAATTATTATTGTAAAATGACATTCGTTACACTTACGATAACTAGGAACGTTAAACAAACGACAGGCTCTTCGGCCAAAATTACTGGATACGGAACAGGGAAGGTAGAGAGAGAGAGAGAGAGAGAGAGAGAGAGAGGTGGAGGGAGAGAGACAAAATAAAAGAGATTATAATTATTGAAGGTAGTAGATCTCCCATCAATCATTGAAATCCACGAATGAGTTAAATCATATATAATACAAAAAAAATAAAATATAAACATTAAATAATATATGAACAATAACCAAGTGTGGGATAATCATTTACAGTTTTCAAAAAAGAGACACAAATGAATTGAAGCAGAGGTAGCAAATTTTGAACACTTGATATAAATTTTATTGTTCACTTTTATAATTAATGTGTTTGTTAAACTAGGAAAATATATAGAATATTAAAGTGCCCGTATTTCCGAAGCAAATAAACATAAAGATAAAGGGACAGCATCCTGTGCTCAAGTACTTCAAATTGTAGAACCTGTTAAAAAGTTGCACAACTGTCCCATATAAACGGTGTCGAGAAAAAAGCGAAATACCTGGTGTATCGTCACCGGATGAATTTTTTTCTCCGATGCAGGCGCAGGCTGTCACGTACGTATGTAGAAACGTGTACGTCGCCCTTCGTCGAGCGAACGTGGCTAATTACCGAGCCGCGCATAATTGCCGCAAATTAAGGAATTTAAGCCCGGGACGTTCGAGGCGAAGCCGACCGCTCATTAATTGGCCTGCTTGATTGCCACTTGCCGTCGCTAAGCGCTAGATTGTAAACACTCGGTCCGTTAATTGTCCGGCGAGTGTCGCGCGAGTTGTCGTTGCCGCGGCCCCGAGCCGATAATTAAGCCTCCCTCGACCGCACCAGCCGGACACGTATATAACGAAATGCCGCGAGCGGTATTTTCGATCTCGCGAGTAGATCTCGAGGCACCGCACCGGCTGTCTGGCTTGCAGCTCGGCCGGCTACAATCTTAACTCGTTGCTACCTCCTGCAATACGGTGCCTCATTCGTGAGCGAGCGCTGATTTCGCGCCGCGCCGCGTCGCGACGAGCCGAGCCACGCCGAGCCGACCGGCATCGTGTACAGTGCTCCGCAAAAGTATCGCCGGCAGACTGTCTTTTTGCAATCAGATTTTCAAGCGTCGATGACCAATTGCCACGATATCGATAATAGATCTGGACGCATTTGAGATGACATTATTTGAAAGATTGCTTCAAATAACGTGCTGTTTTATTCCATAATAGCTCTATGCCTGCGACTACTTTTCAAATAACGTTATTTAAACGATTAGTCAAGTGATTATTTTATTTTATAATTATTTTCATGTTTGCGTTTATTTTTGAAATAAGATTATTTGGAATATTATTTCAAATAACGTATTATTTCATTTTAGAATTATTTCCATGCCTGTGATCATTTTTGAGATAAACTTATTTCAGATAAATTTGAGATAATTAAGAATTTTTCAAATTAGCCGTAGAAAGATGCCAATGCCGCTAAAAATGCAAACAATTTCTATTACAAGATGACATATGAATGAACTTAACCAAAAGGGAAAAAGAAAAAGAATGACAACGTTTTTTTTAGAAAAAACAATTCCCTCTGAACAATTTCGTATAGTCATTCAATCGATTATATTGATATGTATATCGACCGAAAGATTTTATGATTGCTTAATTCATTTTCAAAGAAAAGTGAACTTGGATTGATTAGCTTCTAAACGGTCGAATTAATTTCACGAAGTAAATTTGATGATAAAATAAGGAAACTAAACAAACAGTGGCTTATGTAGACCAGTAAACCGCAGAGCGTGATTTATTTAAAATTCGTCTACGAATTCGTATGATAATTGTTTCCCAAAACTGGAATTTGATTTTTAAGCTTCCTCTGTTCAGATAATATTAACCTACTTATAGCGCTTCTGAAACTCGAATTTTCGTTTGCTAAACTTCTCTTATTCGAAAACTTCGATAAGAGGAAAGTTCTACAACTTGAAGATATTAACTCCTCCCTTGAAATTCGACTTACCAAGTTACGACTGTATTTGTAAATGGAATATCGTAGAACTTATCGACAAACCGTAGTTGCTATACAATAAGATATGAATCTTTTCACGTCCCTCTTATTATTTCATAAAAACCGAAATAAAGAAGTACAGCTTTGGACAGTTATATAAGGACTTATTATATTCTTGTATTTTGTAAATTCACTCTCATTACGAAGCTACAGTGAGTCGATAAATCAAAATACCTAAAACTTTACCACTGCATCTACAACGAAGATAAAAATTGTTTAAACACTTTGGCTGTCATGTCACCCATATCTGAAGACTTTGATTTCCTCAAATTTCAGAATTGATTTGTACGTTAATCTACTGCATTTTCCAAATTCTATTATGATCCGTAAAACGTAAGAATGTAGAAAATGTAATAGTTGTCATATAACTTAACTTTCCAATTCTAGTTCGATTGAATAAAATTCTTCAATTTCATGAAATTTTTGAGGTGGTCGACGTGGCAGTCACGGCGTTAATAGAGAATTATCCATAAATTACTTTCAATAAATAAAGAACGACAAACACGGTGTGCAAAGTCTGGTTTTACTCGTGCAAATATAAAAACACGATAATTCTACAGAGGATATCCGTCTGAAACAAATTAACAGTCGTAGATGCGAGAAAGCGAGAAGGCGTGCGCGATCGTCGTGTTAATAAGAAGAAAGAAAGTAAGAAATGAAGAAGAAAGGAAAGAAAGAAAGAAAGAAAGAAAGGGAAGAAAGAAAGGAAAGAAAGAAAGAAAGGAAGGAAGAAATAAAGAAAGGTTTGAGGGAACGAAGTGTCGCAACGAGCAACCAGATGCGCGCTCCTGGTCCCGGCAATTAATAATTAAGAGACCCTGGCGGTGGACAAAGGAGGGGGGTCAGTCCGTTAATTAATCGAAGCTGCGTAGCCGCACGAGCGCTAATTACAATTTATAATTAAGCAGCTTAAGCGCGCGGTCCTTCGCATGCCGGTTTGGTCCGGACTCTGTGCAATTAATATGATTAATCGTTCCGCGAATTGTTGGCCCGGCCCGAAAGTAACGGCCCCCAGGTCCGAATTTAAAATCGACCGGGCCACGATTTACCGGCATAAGTATTTGAGATGGTTGGCGATACGAGCCTCGATTTGATTGGATTTTCAGGAGTTCGCTGCAATGAAGAATTGCGCTGCTTCGTTATTAAGATTACTGCCATTTTATGTCTTATTCCACTTAATTTTCTCTCATTGACGCTGTACCCGCAAACAATTTCTCTTGCTTAATTGAACGCACCTCGGTCTTTATCGATGACACTAAAAATGATGAAGCAGCCGTCCGCCGACTTCCTAGCCGAAGGGTTTTGAGGTTTACCGTATCGTGGGCCTGTGATTGATCGATTAACTGGAAAACGTTATGTTCTCTTTTAACCTTACAGGTCATTTCTTTACCCAATCAAATTTTCGTGTAATTTACTTTGGATCAATTTCACTCTGAATGGTATTATCATGTAGTAAAGACGAAAATAAACTGAAATAGACGTAATTATGTGAGTTACTTTTAAATATAATTTTTTATTCTATTGCTAAACATAACTTGTGCATAAATGTACGCATTCTTGCATTAAATAGATTGGTAATTCTATATAAATAAATGTAACAGGCAAGATTTAAGTTATTAATATTCACTAAAGTAAACTTTAGCACCTTAAAAAATATGTTGAAAAAAATTGATAAATTAAATTATGTAATCCTGAGCATGCTCAATTATATCTTCCTCAAGAATGTCCGCTGTCCGAGTGTTAATCATCACGAACAAATGCTTATGACTATACAAAATACCGTAAAGCATCTTGAATGCTCAACAAGATTTTCCAATTAAAATGCATTTCTCAATTTGCAAAAAAAAGAATTGACCGGAGTAGTTTAATTTCGGTAAAAAAAAATCATTTATATTAATAGAAACATCATTTGTAATGGATATACATATATCATCCATTTTATAAAATTTACCAAAAGAAAAACTGAATTAAAAATTCTTTTTAATTTTGTATATTTTCGTTTGTTTCTTTTCTATATTTCCTTCCTAAACTAATTCTTAGAATTCATCTACGTAACAAATAAAACTAGCTCGCGATTAACCCCTTGCACTACGACTTATTTCACAGTTACGCAGATTAGCATTTGTTTGTTACTAATAAATTCCTACGCCAGACGGAAAATTTTGTATCTGTTATATGGCAATCTTTACTTTAATGTTTAAATATTAATAATAGATGGGTAAAATTTAATTTCAATTTAAGAGATGTGAATAACGTACATATTTAGTAGATTATGCTCCAACTTTTCATAACGAGTCTGACACGATACTATACGGCAAGGGGTTAATCGAAAACTCGCCCATGGTTAGAGGATCAATAATATTTTTAGGGAAACTATGCGAGGATTATACATTCTCAATATATTTATAAAAAATCATTATATTCTACCTAAATTTATGCAATCCCTTAAGTTAATGACATGTTTCTAATACGTTGGTGAATTCCGTGTTGCGATACACGTTGCACTGCACCAGCTTAATGGAGACGGACTGGGAATCCAATGCAGATTGATGGGGGGGGGGGGGGGGGGTTCGTAAACTTGGTAGTTTACGATGGATCGCAGTGATCGTCATAATCAAAGCATAAGGAACGATGACTATGTAACTACTTGAGAGCTTACAATTTATGTATCAATGACAGCTTTTTATTAATGAGGATTATAGGACTTCGCGTTAGAACGTGAATTCTTCGTTACGATTTCCTTTACGAACGGCACTGCACGCTGCTCGGAATATGCATTCTGAATATGCATATTGCATTTGTGTTTCACTACTTTCCTTAACACCTTAAATTACATTTATATTCTTGTACGAATACCGTTTCTCTCATTTAATCATATTCGTAACTTGCAAAGTAAAAATTAAGTATATTCGAAATTATCTGAATAAAGAGTTATATAATCCAATTAACGCATTAATAGCGGATCTTTTTGACAAAAATGTATGCAAAGTATGTTTAGGTTGATTTATAATTCTATTTATTAATTTAGTCGGTATATTTTTTAAAATACCTTTTTGAGTAATTTTAGTTTCTGTACGAACGTTAATTAGACACGTGGAAATGTAAATTAATTGCCAGAATCTAAATATTTGAATAACAATATTTATACTGTGGGTCCGAATGGACCAGAGCTCCGCCGTGCGACTGTTAATATGTAACTTGTCCTCAATGTTGTAATATAAGCTGAACACTTTTAATTATATTTCTCTACAGTTGAAATTCACAATAATTTTAATATAATAATTGGTTCCACATATTTTCTGAATATAATTTCGTTTCACGAAGGGTTCAAATACATGGATGATGTTACAGTTTATTCATGAAGTCTTTAGGAAAACACCATGTATAGAATTATACAATTGCGGATTTTTGTGAAGAATAAAAATTGCCTGCATCAATTGTAAGATGCAGAAGTAACGCAAACATTTGTTTATCATTTCAATAATTTTAGTGAGTTAAACGTGATCGAGCAATATTTTTATGTTCTCAGTAATAAGTATTTTAGTTAAAACCGAAGAGAAACAAAAAAGAAACAACGTCAAGGGATGTTCTAATTTTCCAGAATATACGAATATCGTACGAAACAACGACGTATCGTGTACTCGGCCGCTTTCGAAACGTCAGAAATTGCGTGCAATACGTGCGATGAAAATCCGACCTAATCTACAGTTTCATCGATAATGCAACCGCGCGCGCAACAATTATTCCTGAGTTTAGAAAGTTCCGCTAATAGCGAATCACATTTATCAGAAAACGCTAAATAGCTGTTCCACGCAATATTCCCATCGTCCGCGGTGATAATCGTTAAATGAAAGGTTAAATGCCGGTGCAACACGTAAAATATTATCCAACGAAATCAATCAGTTGCAGCGATCCGCCAAACTCTAACAATACTCTCGCCGCTAATAAATATAATATTTGCGCAGGTTTAACGTAGCCGCGTTTAACCCCGTGTCATCTCGATGCTCGTTACGCAATCGAGCATTTATGAAAGTCCGAATCGCGGAAAACTATGGAAGCCTGGCCGATCGTCGTCGGTAATGCCTTACTCGCGTTCGGGACGGACGAAACATTAATTACGGCGACATGATGCATGGAAATGCTCTATCCGGCCAACGTGTAATTAATCGCGGCAGGTGGAAGATGATATTGATTTCGCTCGGCGCTGCTCGCTCGCGATTCGCCGGTTCCGCGCGAAACCATCGTGGAGGGAACAACGGATAAGAAAACGAAAGAAAAAGCTCGGCTCGAGCGGGGGAGGGGGCGGGCGAAAAGAAGTATCAACGCGTGACCGATCACGACTGTTACGTTAATTAACGATGTAGATCGTGTTTCCGGGTCGATCCGGGCCACCATAAATCTGCGGGCCGCCGCGGATTCACATAATTTATCAAAACTGAAAACGATCGTCGCGCCGCGCCGGGACGAGCCGAGCAGCGCGGCGGTCGTTACGCGAGCGGCGGAATTATTTCGCGGAAAATAACTGTTATAAATTCCTGAGCTATTCCGCGGGCGAAAAGTGCTGATACGAGCAACGGTTTCCGAATAGAATGATAAATCTATTGAGCAGCCGACTAAGTAAGACAGAACATTAGTGCATAAACGAGGAGGGGGTCGTCGAGCGGGATCCGCGGGCGAAAACCGACCGAGCATCCGATATTATTAATGGAGGCTCGGGGTTTAACGCTTTAACGCTTCGATTATCTTGTCTTTGAATATTCATTGGAAAAAGTTGTTCGAACGACACATTTTGAAACATTTTTTGAAAACATCAAAACACGGTTATTCAAAAGCAACGATGCTCATAGAAAATAAAATTAAGTCGGTATTCTAGTGTTAATCGCTTGTTTGATTCGCCCTTAACTACTACACGAACCATCTATTTTGAGAGTGACCTAAGTTCATTTGTCTGGAAATAGAGATATTTAAGATTTTGCGTTTCGAAAAAAGATAGAAAATGTAATAAATGTAAATGCAAGAATACAAATGTGTCACACTGCTTATGTGTATCTAAGGGACTTAAATTTACAGTTTTTATT